>PVJD01000385.1:0-287277 GCA_004026545.1 Mormoops blainvillei | reverse complement strand
AACCGCCAACCTTTTGGTGTACAGGATGATGCTCCAACCAGCTGAGCCACTGGCCAGGGTAGAATCTAATTTCTTATAGGAATGAGCCTTTCAGTTAGAGAAAGAAGGAAGGGATTGCTCTTCTAAGCATAGCCCACAATTTCTTGTAATATTGGAAAATAGTTTGAATGTAAGAGTAATGGTTTCCTATGAATTGAGACTTGTAATTTAGGCTTAAAAATTTTAGGTGAGGGTAGCAAGATTTACAAAGGGAAGGTTGCCAGCACTTGGCCTATGCTAATGAACTAGGCATTGTGAAGCACTTTACATAATCTCATTTAATCTGTACTGTTTGATGAGGTAGGCAGTTTGTGATGTGTGTCATTTTAGATGTTGAGGATCAGAGAAGTTGAGTAATTTAGGTAACTAAGGTTATAGCTATAAAATGGTAGTATCTGCCAACTTTAAATGCCCCTACTGCATCTGTTGCACCATTCTGCCCCTCTTAGGTGGTCACAGGGCCATTCTATATAGTCCCTATCAAGTAAATGGTTTAAGCACTAGTTTTAGAGTAATGCTATTTAAACTACTCGTTCTCACTGAAATAGTAGTGTTACTGGAATGATATAACTCATTAAAAAGTATTTTTTCTGCCCTGGCTGGTGTGGCTCAGTGGATTGAGTGCTGGTCTGCAAACAGAAGGGTCACTGGTTCAATTCCCAATCAGGGCACATGCCTGGGTTGTAGACCAGGTCTCCAGTAGGGGGCGCACAAGAGGCAGCCACACATTGATGTTTCTCTCCCTCCCTCCCCTTCTGTCTAAAAATAAATATATAAAATCTTTAGAAAAAGTTTATTTTTCTAAAGATTTTATTTATTTTTAGAGAGAGGGAATTGAGGGAGAAAGAGAGGGAGAGAAACTTTGATGTGAGAAACACCAATCAGTTGTCTCTTATATGTGCCCCACCAGGGGCTGAACCTGAAACCCAGGCATGTGCCCGGATCAGGAATTGAATCAGTGACCTTTTCACTTTGCAGATAACGCCCAAACCAAATGAGCCACACTGGTCAGGGCAGTTCATTAAAATTTTAGTCAATTAAGATGTCATCAGTATGCTAGGAGGAAATGAATACCTGAATATTTTGTACCTAACAAAATAAATTAGAGAAACTGGATAAGAGACTAAAAGTTTTCTTGTTTATGTTGCTGAGTCAGGTTGGACCCAGTTCATTAAGGGCCAAAATTTGTATTTGGCAATATTCTGAAAGTATTCCCAGAATTCTGGATTGGCCATTACCAGTTGATTAATGCTTACCAAACACTTCCAGTTTTTGAGTCACTGAATTGGTTCATGGTAAATGTGAATATTGTGCTTACAGAGTCAAGAGCCAGAAAGTGTGTATTTTGTTTTTCACTTCCTCCTCAACACTTGGTATTGTCAGACTTTCTTTTTAATCCTCACCTGATATGTTTTATTGATTGTAGAGAGAGAGGAAGGCAGTGGGGTGGAAGAGAAAGAAAGAGAGAGAGAAAAATGGATGTGAGAGAGAAACATGGATCAGTTGCCTCCTGTATGTGACTTGGCCAGGGATTTAACCTGCAACCTAGATATGTGCCGTGACTGGGGATCGACCCACAATCTTTAGTGTACTGAATGACTGCTCAACCAGCTGAGCCACCTGACCAGAGCAATATTGTCAGACTTAAACATTTTTTTCTAATCCAGTGGGTTCGAAATGGTATCCTTTGTGTTTTTATTAACATTTCCTGAAGTTGAGCATCTTTTCATATATTTTAGGCCATTTGTGCGTCTTCTGTGAAGTTTTTGGCCTATTTTTATTATGAGTTTCTTTTTCTGATTGATTTTGAAGAATTCTTTATATATTTTGTATATTAATTATCAGATAATTTATGGGTTCCAAATATACTCTCAATTTGTGACCTGTTTTTTCATCTCTTCCTAGTCTTTTGGGGGGAAAAGTTTGTAATTTTAATGAATTGAAATTCTCAGTCTCTTTCCCCATGGTTTGTAGCATACAAGGGTGGACAAAAGTAAGTTTACAGTAGTATGTGAAACAGTTAATAAAGCTATTGTAATGATGATAACCTGCGTGTCTTTTTCCATGCGAACAACTATAAACCTGCTTTTGCTTACTCTGTATTTAGGAAACCCTTGTCTAGACATGCTATTTTAATAAATATAGTAGTATAGCCATTTGTAATGTGGCATCTAGTCTCCATTTGTAATGTGGCATCTAGTCTGACATTTAGTCCTAATACTAAATATTTGATTACAAAGGCAAACATCTCAGGAGTGCATTCCTATTGCCTTTGGAATTATAGGGCCAGAGGGTTTTATAAGCAGCTGGAATTGTGCCATATACACAGGTTACATATATTTTTCAAAATTGGGAAACCAACAGATTTATGATTGAGATGTGTGTTTTACTTAATTTTTAAAAAAAGAATTTATATATTTTTAGAGAGTGGGGAAGGGAGGGAGAAAGAAAGGGAGAGAAACATCCATTAGCTACTCCTCGCACACCCCTATCCAAGGACCCTGGGACCCAGGGACCCTGGAACGGACACAGCTTGCAACCCAGGCTTGTGCCCTGATCTGGAATCAAACCAGTGATCTTTCGGTTTGCAAGAGGGTGCCCAACCCATTGAACCACACCAGTCAGGGCCTAAATGTTAATAATGTGGTTTGATAGTGAGAGTCTTGTGTGGACAGTATTAGATACAGTTCAGAATGAATCACTCAGCCTAAGCATTTAGCATTTCTACTAAAATATGTTCAGAAAGATTTTTTTGGTGTCTAGTTCTTACAGTATTGGGCCTTATGAAGAATGTGGATTGGGAAGAGCTGATGTGGAAACATTTTGGAAGTTTTTTTGTTTTATTTATTTTCAGGTATACAATATTATATAGTTAGGATAAAATTCTGTGGAATGTAATTACATGGTCAAGTAAAAGCAAATATGTAGATTTTGATAGTTAAACAACAGCTTGTTCATGCATTTTTTAAAAGGGTGGATATCATGTTTAAATTCCATTGGCTACCTTTAAAAAAAATGAAGTAACTTATTTTCAATACTGGAGAAATTACACCTATTTAAAGTTATGATGAACATTTCAAAACACTAGAATGTATGTGAGGGAGCATATAGTTTTTCTCTTTGTTTTTTTAAGATTTATTTGTTGATTTTAGAGAGAGAGGAAGGGCGGAGAGAGCGGGAGAGAGAGAGAGATACACATCAGTTTGTTGTTCCACTTATTTATGCATTCATTGGTTGATTCTTGTGTGTGCCCTGACTTAGGATAGAACCTGCAACCTTGGGGTGTCAGGACGATATTCTTAATAATTGAGCTACCTGGACAGGGCTCTATTTCTTTGTTTTTAACCTTCTGTCCAGTTTCTTGGACTTGTGTGGCTTCTGTCCACTATTAAACGCTATCTATTAAGTTATATAAAAATCTTGGGACATTTGATTTTCTCTGTTGTGTATTCGTTTTATTTTTTAATCTTCATCTGAGGATATGTTTATTGATTTTAGAGAGAGAGGAAGCGGAGGAGAGAGAGAGTGCGAGAGAAAGAAAAAAAGAAAGAAAGACAGATAGGTAGAATTGATAGGTTGCCTCCTGTACTCACCCTGACTGGGAATTGAACCCGCAGCCTAGGTTTGTGCCCCATCTGGGAATCGAACCCACAAGCTTTTGTGTAAAGGATGATGCTCCAACCAACTGAACCACCTGGGCAGGACCTCTGTTGTGTATTTTTTTAACTTTATTTTTATTGTTGACCCTATTACAGATGTTCCCCGCCCCCTCCCTTTGCCCACTTCGGCCCAGTCCCTGCCCCCACCCTACCCCCTTCCTTCCCCTCTTCTCTGTTGTGTATTAAAGCCTATTGAAAATTTTTTTCATAAGAAAACTAGGGACTGCTTTGACTGTAGAAAGTGTTATTCTGAGGAGTTAGATGTTTGATCCTGGTAAAGATTACATAATATAAAATATCTACCAGACATTAACTATACTGCAAATACTGTATAATGTGATATAGTATTCCTTTGATATTTGTGAAACAGATGTCCCTAGATCTTTGAGATGTCCCTAGATCTTTGAGAATCCTTGCGTTTATTATATTTTATAATGTTCCTCATAACAGAAAAGTATAATGGAAGAATTTTGATTACCATCAGATTTGATGGATAAATAGAAGAGAGCAACAAAGTTAGAGATTTGGATGCTAAATTTCAGTCTTCAGCTACTGGCTAGCCTATTCCAGTCTCTGTTAACAACCCAGTTGCAGACTCAAGGTCTGGCTGGTTTAGCGTATCTTGTGCTGCATCGCATCATCATGGTCTTGGTCCCAGGCAGGGTTTGTTTCCTCCTTCCCAATTCTTCTCCCATAGGTAAGAATGGAATCTTCCTAATCCTGTCTTATAGTTTGGAGTGTTAACATTTCCTTCTACAGTTTCTGGGGAAGGATATGAGCAGTAACTTCTTTTTGTAGATTTTACTTGATGCCACACTTTATAAGGTATGATTCCTTTCTATATGTGGGATTCAAAGTCAAATATCAGCCAAGTTATAAATTATTATATGAAGTGGACTTTAGAGGTGGCTTGTGAATTCTCAAAATTGGAAATGTTTAATTTCTTCCATCAAAGTTTTCTCTATAACAACAGGAAACAAACCAACATAACACAAGTTTTGTTCTGAAAATACTTAAAAATCACTTGAAGTTCTTGAAGTTCTTGAATTGTCCCATCCATTTTCTGGAACAGGAAATTCTAGCTTATTTGGAGACCTAGGTGTTTTAGATAAGCAGAATTTCAAGATCAGTAAACATTTCCCCTTTGAAAGCCCATATGATACAAAGCGTTGTTAGATTATTAAATGAGAACCTTTTATAAATACACCTCCTATAATGCAGTCACTAATAAGGTGTATAAAGCTTATTCCAAATGTCTCTAGGCCGCTATCCATTTTTCTTTTTAATTAATATATATTTTTTTCCTCTCTTTTAGGTTGCTATACTTTTTGAGTTGGGTCTTTGTAAAAAATGCTTATTTTGGTCTATATGTGTTACTGGCAGTACATTTAGTGAAAAAGTATACATTTTAGGGTAACGGAGGCTTATTTAGTATTGTAAGAAATTATATTTAGGCATAGTTCTCTAGTTTGAGTTGTTTTAGATCTGTCCTGCCCAGTACAGTAGCCACGTAGTTTAGATATAAAACATTTCTTTATCATAGAAAGTTCTGTTAGACTGTACTATTCTAGATCAGTGATTCTCATTTTTAGTGTGCAAATAGATCATCTAGTTCTTGGTAAAATGTAGATTCTGATTTAGTAGTTACGGGTAGGATTAAGTTTGTGCATTTCTAAACAAGCTTCCTGGTTGAAAGGTCGAAAGTTCTAGTTCTGGCCTCTCATTTAAAAATTGATCATCTCTTTCAGCCTAGAACTTTTTAATTTATAAAATGAGGATAGAAATAATATTATAGAATGTGAGGCTCAGATGAGATGATATATATAATGGTATTTTGAAAACTATGTGAGGCTTCAACGTATAGTTTTTAAAATACAAAGTTTTTAAAAAAGGTTTTATTTATTTATTTTAAGAGAGAAGGGAAGGAGGGAGAGAAACATCAATGTGTGAGAGATATATCGATCGGTTGCCTCTTGTATGCCCCCAGTTGGGGACATGGCCTGCAACCCAGGCATGTACCCTGACTGGGAATCGAACCAGCCACCTTTTGATATGCAGGCTGGCACTCAGTCCACCGAGCCACACCAGCCAGGGCTAAAGTTTTCAACATAATGTTTCATTAGAAGCATAATACTTTTTCATTGTCAACTAATACTAGACTTCTTTCCTAAAACTAATATGCTGCATTTTATCCAGGAATCCTCACTAACATTTATTTATTTTTCTTTTCTTGTAATATATTTTATTGATTATGCTATTACAGTTGTCCCATTTTTTTCTCCTCTTTATTCCCCTCCACCCTGCACCCCCCTCCCAGCATTCCCCAACTTATAACAGTGAATGAAAGAATCTCCCTTTCCTATACTATTCTTAACCAACCCCTACCCCCGCGTCTATTTTATACCTATTCTTTATACTTCTTATTCCCTGTACCTTTCCCCCCATTCTCCCCCCTCCACCTCCCTGCTGATAACCCTCTACGTGATCTCCTTTTGTGTGATTCTCTTCTTGTTCTAGCAGTTTGCTTAGTTTGTTTTTGTTTTTTTAGGTTCAGTTGTTGATAGTTGTGAGTTTATCATCATTTTACTGTTCATAGTTTTGATTATCTTCTTTTTTTTTTAGGTTAGCCCCTTTAATATTTCACTTAATAAAGGCTTGGTGATGATGAACTCCTTTAACTTTACTTTGTCTGGGAAGCACTTTATTTGCCCTTCCATTTTAAATGATAGCTTTGCCGGATAGAGTATTCTTGGATGTAGGTCCTTGGCTTTCATAACTTTGAATACTTCTTTCTAGCCCCTTCTTGCCTGTAAGGTTTCTTTTGAGCAATCAGCTGATTAAGTCTCATGGGAACTCCTTTGTCCTTAACTGTCTCCTTTTCTCTTGCTGCTTTTAAGATTCTCTCCTTACCTTTAATCTTGGGTAATGTAATTATGACATGCCTTGGTGTGCGCTTCCTTGGGTCCATCTTGTTTGGGACTCTCTGAGTTCCTGGATTTCCTGGAAGTCTTACTTCCTTTGCCAGATTGGGGAAGTTCTCCTTCATTATTTTTTCAGTTAAGTTTTCAATGTCTTGTTCTTCCTCTGCTCCTTCTGGCACCCCTATGATTCGGATATTGGAGTGTTTAAAGTTGTCCCAGAGATTCCTAAGCCTCTCCTCATTTTTTTGAATTCTTGTTTTCTTCATTCTGTTCTGGTTGAATGTTTATTTCTTCTTTCCGCTCCAAATTGTTGATTTGAGTCCTGGTTTCTATTCCCTGTATATTTTACTTTATTTTGCTTTATTTCACTCTGCACAGCCTTCCCTTTTTGCTCCCTTTTCGACCATACTTCACCAATTCTGTGACCATCCAGATTACCAGTGTTTTGAACTCTGCATCTGTTAGGTTGGCTATCTCTTCATCGCTTAGTTCTGTTTTTGGAGCTTTGATCTGTTCTTTCATTTGGGCCATATTTTCTTAGTCTCAACGTGTCTATTATGTTGTGTGGGGCAGAGCCTTAGGTATTCTCCAGGGTGGGGCAGCCCAGGTCACTGCCTTGTGGCACTATATGTGGGGGAGGGATCTGAGAAGGAGCAGTGCCGCTTGCTTGGCTTTTGGCCACCTTTCAGTCACTTCCCCTGATACCCACAAGCAAATTGCTCTCTTCTGGTGCTGATTCCCAGGTGGGTGGGTTTGTGTACATTCTAGGACCCTGTGGGTCTTTCAGATGAGCTCTCCTATGAGACTGGCAGTTTCTTCCTCTAGCGCAGCACCCCCAGGTTTTTACCAGTAGAGGTTTTGAGGCTTTTTTTTCCCATGCTAGAACCCTGGGTTGCACAGTTGTTCCTCCCGGTTTATCTGCAGGCAAATGTGGGACCACCATGTCTGCTAGCCTCTGCCTTGCTGTGTCCCTCTGCCCAGGCTGCCCGTCTCCACCCCTCTTACCAGTCTGGATGAATGTGTCATCTTTAACTCCTTGGTTGCTGCTCTTCCATGCAATTTGATTTTCTGTCAGTTCTGGTTGTTTTTTGTGTTTAAATTTGTTGTTGTCCTTCTTTTGGTTGTACGAGGCGACAAAGTGTATCTACCTATACCTCCATCTTAGTTGGAGGTCCTATTTATTTGTTTTTCAATTTCAGTTGACATTCAGTATTATATTCATTTCAGTATAGTGGTTAAGACATTTATATAACTTACGAAGTGATCTCCCCAGTACGTTTTGTACCAGCCATACATAGTTATTACATTATTATTGACTATAATGTGTAAGCTGTACTTTACATCCTGTGACAGTTTTGTAACTGCCAGTTTGTACTTCTTAATCCCGTTTCCTTTTTCACCCAGCCCCTAACCCCTTTCCCATTTGGTAACCATCAGTTTGTACTCTGTATCTATGACTTTGTTTTTATTTTGTTTGTTAGTTTCTTTTGTTTTTTAGATTCTGCATGTAAGTGAAATCATATAGTATTTGTCATTCTCTGACATACTTCACTTAGCATAATACCCTCTAGGTCCATCCATGCTACCACAAATGGCAAGATTTCATTCATTGTTTTTTAAATTCTTTATTTCATTCCTTTTTATTTCTGAATAATATTCTGTTATACATGTATACCACGTGTTTATATACCATCATCATTTATTGATGGACATGTAGATTGCTTTCATATCTTGGCTATTGGTAGTAATGCTGCAGTGAACATAAGGTGCATATATCTTTTCGAATGAGTGTTTTTGTTTTCTTTGGATAAATACCCAGAAGTGGAATTTCTGGCTCATATGGCAGCTCTATTTTTAATTTTCTGAGGGACCTCCTACTGTTTTCCATAGTGGCTGCACTAATTTACAGTCTCACCAACAGTGTATGAGGCTTCCCTTTTCTCCACTTTCTTGCCAGCACATTTCTATTGATTTATTGATGATAGCGCTTCTGACAAGTGTGAATTGATATCTGATGTGGTTTTTAATTTGCATTTCCTTGATGATAGTGATATTGAGCATCTTTTCATGTCTGTTGGTCATCTCTATGTCTTCTTTAGAGAGATGTCTACTCAGGTCTTGTGCCTATTTTTAAATTGGATTGTTTGCGGTTTTTTTGGTGTTAAGTTGTATGAGTTCCTTATATATTTTGGATATTAACCCCTTATTGGATATATCATTTGTGAACATCTCCCATTCAGTAAGTTGTCTGCTTATATTGTTGATGGTTTTCTTTGTTGCACAAAGACTTTTCAGTTTGATGTAGTTTCATTTGTTTTATTTGTCCCCCATTCTTCCCCTTCCCCCTCACCACTGATAACCCTCTTAATGATCTCTGTATCTATGATTCTGTTCCTGTTTTGGTTTGTTTGCTTAGTTTGTTTTTGCCTTTGTTTTTTAGATTCAGTTGTTGATAGTTGTGAGTTAGTTGTCATTTTAATCTTCGTAGTTTTGATGTTCTTTTCTTAAATAAGTCCCTTTAACATTTCATATAATAATGGCTTAGTGATGATGAACTTCTTTAGCTTTACCTTGTTTGGGAAGCACTATACCTGCCCTTTAATTCTAAATGATAGCTTTGCTGGATAGACTAATCTAGGTTGTAGGTCCTTGCTTTTCATCACCTTGAATACTTCTTGCCAGTCCCTCCTAGCCTGCAAAGCTTCTTTTGAGAAATCAGCTGACAGTCTTATGGGAACCCCTTTGGTAGGTAACTCTCTGCTTTTCTCTTGCTGCTTTTAAGATTCTCTGTTTATCTTTAACCTTTAGCATTTTAATTATGATGTGTCTTGGTGTGTTCTTTGGGTCCAACTTGTTTGGGACTCTCTGTGCATCCTGGACTTGTATGTCTGTTTCTTTTGCCAAATTAGGGAAATTTTCTTCAATTATTTTTTTGAATAAGCTTTCAATTCCTTGTTCTTCCTTTTCTCCTTCTGGCATCCCTATGATTTGGATATTGGCACTTTTGGAGATGTTCCAGAGTCCTTATTCTTTCCTTGCTTTTTTGAATTCCTGTTTCTTCATTATGTACTGGTCGACAATTTATTTCTTCCTTATGTTCCAAATCGTTGATTTGAACCCTGGCTTCCTTCCATCATTTCGCATAGCCTTCATTTCTTTCCTTATGTTTTTGCCATACTCAGTGAGTTTTCTGAGCATCCTTATCACCAGTGTTTTGAACTATGCATGTGATAGGTTGGCTATCTCTGTTTTGCTTAGTTCTTTTTCTGGGGTTTTGTTCTATTCTTTGATTTGGGCTATATTTCTTTGTCACCTTGATTTGGTGCTTCCATGTGTTTGTTACTGTGTATTAGGTAGAGCTGCTTTGACGTCCTGTCTTAGTCTACCTATTAAGTTGTATGGGGCGGAGCCTTAGGAAATCGTAAGGTTGCAGCTATCCACTTCACCGCTTTATGGCTCTGTATGTGGGGGGAGGTGTTGGAGAGGAGACATTGCCACTGAGTCTTGCTTGGTATTCACCTTGTTTCCAGTCACTTCACCCCATTCCCATATGGATCTAGACTCCTCTGCTACTCTCCCAGTGGTTGTTCCCAGAGTGGGTGGGTTTGTGTTCGTCCTAGGACCATGTAGGCCCTTTAAATGGACTCTCTTGAGAGACTGGCAGTTTCTTCCACCGCCCCAACCCCCGCTGTTGTTTACAGCCAGAAGTTACGAGGCTTTATTTTCTTGGCTTTGGAACCCTGGACTACGTGGTCTGGCCTGGGGCTGGGATCACTGGCTCCTAAGGTATCCCTCCCAATTTTATCCACCATATGTGAATGTGGGACTTCCTGTTCCCCCAGCTGCCTTGCGACCATCGCACCGTGTCCTCTCTGCCCCAGCTCCCTGTCTCTGCTCCTCCTACCCGTGAATATAGTTTCTTTAAATCCTTGGTGGTTGGATTCCATACAGTTCCATTTTCTGGCAGTTCTGGGTGTTTTTTGTTTTGAGGTTAGTTGTTGTCCTTCTTATGGTTGTGCGAGGAGATGAAGCATGTCTATCTATACCTCCATCTTGACCAGAAGTCCAGTATTAATTCTTTAAAATTTTTTTATTTTTCCCATTACCATTTAGTCCCCTTATACCTACCAGCAGTCACCACACTGTTGTCCCCTACTCCCAGCAATCACCACACTGTTGTCCATGTCCATGAGTCTTTAAATATTACTGTATTTCATAATATATAATGCGTTCATGTGTATAATGCACATTCATGGTTTTGTGCGCATTATACATGGAATTATTATACCCATGGTATGTGTAATACCGTGTATACTCAAGGGGACATAAACAGTGTACTCACCTGCACCGCTGACCCAGGAGAATTCCAATAGTGCCTGGCAAGTTCCCATGGCTCCCCAACCAACCCTGTGCAGTTGCTTTATCTTGTTTGTCATACAGGAAGCGGTCTTCTATAGAAGCAACCTCTGTGTGTAGGCTTTCTGTGCTGGATAGTTTAGGGAAAGTGATTGGAGCCAGGCAGGCATTTAGAATGTCTGGAGCCCTGGCTTGCTGGGTTGGAGTGGCTTTCCCAGTAAGGAAGTGTGTGGCGATGCTCTTTTGTTCCTGCTTTCTTCTTTTGTTCAGTAATGTAGCTGGGAATATACCATGATCTTGAAAGTGGGCCAAAGTACCCAAGCAGAGCTCCTGCCTGCTCTATGGAAATGGAGGTGGCTGTGTAAACAATGGTGCTTCTGGGCACCACCTATCCAGAGTTGTTCACACAGTTCTAGGAGGGTGTTCCTGTGGTTTCCCAGCCTTCTCTATTCTGTCTTTCTCTCTTGTTCAGAAGTTGTTCCTTCAAGCCCCCAGTTGTCTCATAGGAGTAATTGCTGTCTGTGTATGTGTATATTTGAATTTGTTCATGGGAGTGGGTGAGATCAATGTTCTGTGCCGCTACCATCTTAGACCTCCTGAAATTTCTTTTTATTATAGTTAGCATACCATAGTGTATTAGTTTTAGGTGTACGACATAGTGATTCAACATTTTTATAGCTTATGATGTGATCATCACATTACTCTAGTAACCATCTGTTCACCATGCCAAGTTATTACAATATTAAAAGAAGTTTTTTTTTTATTGATTTGAGAGAGAGAAACATGGATTTATTGTCCCACTTATTTATGCATTCTTTAATTGATTCTTGTATGTGCCCTGACCCGGGGATTGAACCCGTGTAGCCCAGGAGCTCCAAATCAGGGAGCTGCTTAAGTGTTCATGATATTCTGGAAGAAACCACCTGGTGGACTAGCCAGTGTGGGCATGCTGTTTATAATCACATTATAGGGCAGTGTACTGATGGTGGCAGGCCCTTTAGAGAGAGTTTGCACCTCCTCTGGTCTGAGGCTCATTATAAGAGGTCCCAGACAAAGGAGGCATGTGTCCTGCGTGTGACTCTCAACTACATTACCTCAGTGTGTATGTGCAGAAAGAAAGGTCAAGAAGTAGTCACAGGACCAGAAACCGATCCCAAAGGGAGATAAGGAGGGAGTTAAAATCCATTCCGAAAACAATACACATTCCTTCTGGCTAGGGGCCCCCTGGCCAGCCCTCATCATGGGCAGTGGAAGGGACCATGTCTCGAATTACCCCACAACCCACAACCTTGGTATATTGGGATGATGTTATAACCAACTGAACTGTTTGGCCAGAGCTACTATATTATTGACTGTATTCCCTGTGCAGTATAGTTTTATAATTGGAAGTTTGTACCTTTTAGTCTCCTTCACTTTTTTCACCTGTTGATGTAAGAATGTCCAAACCTGTAGAGAATTTTTGTAAAACTTTATTTGAGTCAAACAGAGAAACACCTAGAAGCAAGATCTCTACAGACCGAGAAAAATGCTTCAAAGAATTTTCAAAGAATTTTGAATTTTCAAAGAAGTAGTTTGCAGTTTCTTTTATGCATTTGACATTAAGGAGGATAGTAAGGAAGATTACATGAAAGTGGGAGAAAGCAAGGTAAGGCCCAAATGAGATTACAGGATAGTTAAGATTTTGTGCCCTCTTGAGGGTGGTCAAAATTTAGTAGGAGGATTTGAAAGGGGGCATTTCAAAGTTTAACCTAGATTCACAGAAACAATGGACAGGCCTTGTTTAAGGCAAAGTAAGTCTTTTACTAAAGAAGTTAGTAATATGCCTGGGGCATAACTACCCACCATGACTTGTCCATTTAGGAATTTATGATTAGATCACCCTGTGAGTTTAATTTCCATAGAACTTCTTTTGGGCCTACACATCTATATCCCCCTAATCTCAGCCCTGTGGCAACCATCAGTTTGTTCTCTGTTTCTGGCTTTGTTTTTGTTGTGTTTGCTCATTTGGTTTGGCTTCTTTTAGATTCCATGTATAAGTAAAATCATATGGTATTTGCTTTCTGTCTGATTCAGTTTGTACTTTTGGTGTTAATATCTAAGAAACCATCGCCTGACCCAAGGTCAGAAAGATTTTCTCATGTGTTCTCTTGTAGAAGTTGTATAGTTTTAGGTTTTACAAAGCCTGTGTTCCATTTTGAAGTAATATGTTTGTACATGTTGTGAGATATGGATGGGAGGTTGGTTGTTTTGTTTTTTTTTAATGTAGATACTCATTTGTTCCAGCACCTTCTATTGAAAAGATTACCCTTTCTCTGAGAGACTGCTTTTGTAGCTTAAAAATAGTTTGTCTGTATATATGTAGATCTATTTTTGGATTCTGTTCTATTCTCTTATTTGTCTATCTTCATGCCAATAGCACACTGTCTGATAACTGTAGCTGTATAATAAAATTTGAAATCAGGAAGTGTCTCAAAGTGGTTTTGGCTATCTAGGTCCTTTGCGTCTGTGTGAGTTTTAGAATCAGCTTGTCAAAATATCTACAAAAAGCCTGGTAGGATTTTGTTTGGGATTATATTGACTGGATAGATCAACTTGGGAAGAAATGACATCTTAAAAATATTGAGTGTTACAGCCTGTTACCATGGTACATATTAATTTATTTAGGTCTTTGCTATAGATTGTTTGTTCACCCTTTCTCCCTCCTCCCTACCCGAATTTATATGTTGAAACCTAATTCCCAAGGTGATGGCATTTGGAGGGCCTTTGGAAGGTAATTGGGTCATGAGTGGGGAACCTTTGTGATTATTTCCCTTATAAATGAGACCCAGGAGAACTTCCTTGCCTCATTCTATTGCCTGTGAGGTTATAGCGAAAAGATAGCTGTCAGTGAACCAGGAAGCAGGTTCTAACTAGGCACTAAATCTGCTGGTGCCTTGATCTTGGACTCCTAGCTCCAGAATTAGGAGAAATACATTTCTGTTGTTTATAAGCCACTCAGTTTATGGTATTTTGTTAAAGTAACCTCAACAGCATTTTTAGTTTCCAGTGTACAGATTTTGCAGTTTCTTTGGTCAGATATATCCCTAAGTGTTTCATAATTTTTGGTGCTATTGTAAATGGTGATTTTTAAGATTTCAGTTTGTTTATTGCTAATATGTAAAAGTACAATTAATTATTATTTATTGATCTTATATCTTCCAATCTTAGAAACTTAGATATTAGTTCTAGTATTCTTTTGTAGATTCTACTGGATTTTCTACAGGTCATGGTGTCTGTGATGAAAAGACAGATTTTACTTGCTTATTCCAATCTGGAAACCTTTTATTTCTTTTTCTTGTTTTATTGCACTGTCTTGAACTTCCAATACAATGTTTAATAGCAGTGATGAAAGTGGACATCCTTGCCTTATTTCTGAACTCAAGGGAAAAGTTTTTTACCACTAGGTATGATGTTAACTGTAGGTTTTTTATAGGTGCCCTTTATTAAATTGATATAGTTCCCTTCTATTTTTAGTTTGCCAGAAGTTTTTTGAGGAATGAGTATAGGATTTTGTTACGGTTCTTTCCTTACCTGTTAATATGATTTTTCCTTTTTAGTTTGTTAATATGGTGAATTAAATTGATTTTTAAAAAAGTTAATACATTTAACCAATCTACATTTCTGGGAAAACCCACAACCAATCTTGATATATTATGCTTTTTATATATTTTTGAACTTGAATTGCTAAAATTTTGTTAGGAATTTTTGCATGTATGTTCATAAGAGATAGCGCCCTGTCATTTCCTCTCCTTGTAATATCTTTGGCTTTTTAGTATCGAGGTAATATTTGCCTTACGGAATGATGGGAAGTATTCCTTCCTCTTTAATATTCAGGAAGAGTTTGTCATATAAGACACCTGAATCCTGAGTTTTCTTTGTGATAAGATTTTTAACAACAAATTGATTTTTAAAATAGGGCTTTTGAGGCTATTCCTTCTTGGATGAGCTTTGGTATTTTGTGTTTTTCAAGAAATTGGTTCATTTCATCAAAAATGGAAAATTGTTTCTGTATAGTACTCTCTCTTTTTTAAAAAAGACTTCATTAATTTTTTTGAGATGGGAGAAAGAGAAGGAGAGAAACATTAACGCAAGAGAGAAACATTGACTGGTTGCCTGTCACATGCTCCCCAACTGGGGATCGAACCTTCAACCCGGGCGTGTCACCTGACCTGGAATTGAGCAACTGAGGACCTTCCACTTTGTGGGATGACACCCAACCGACTGAGCCACACCAGTCAGGGCAATGTAGTATTCTCTTTAATCTTTGTAAGATCTGTAGTGGTGTTCCCTCTTTCATTCCTGATCAGCTTTTCTTTCTTTCTTTTTTTTTCCTCCTCTTCCATTGAAACTTGTCTAGGGGTTTCCCAGTTTTATTGACCTTTGCAAAGAATTGGCTTTTGGTTTTAATTTTTCTCTTCCATTGTTATTATTTAGAAAAGAATTAATACTTTTTTATTTGAAGTCAGTGATATTCTGTATTCTGGTTTTTATGTTAGGCTGGCCATCTGTGGCTCTGTTGTGTTAGAGGAAGATTTCCAAACTGTCTGCCTTGCTTATAATGCCAGTGTTTTTCATTTTTCTAAAAATAATGTGTAGTATTTACATTATAGGTAAATAAACTGACTTGCACATAGTTGGATAATTTGTACATTGTATTGAAAGAGTGTTTAATACTGTATTAGAGGGATATGATTTTTTAAGATTTATGTCTACATTTGTATTAGAGGTAGTTCTATATTATATAAACTTCACATGTTAAGCAAATCTTGTACATTTGGAATTTCCAAAGTACTTTGTCAGAGTTTCTGCTTTTGTGATAGAGCAGCAAACCAATACGTCATGTTTATGACTTTGTAGTTGGTAATTCCAGTTAGAGACTGGGGGATTATTTTTAAGTAATTTGATTCCAGTAATCTGGAAGGATTTGTATTTCTATTTAACACGGATACAAAAAGGTAATACTAATATTTTGTTAACAGGTGGTCCACTCTGTTGAAGTTTTTGTAATGGGCTGTGGTTTTCTTTTTTAGTTTAAAATAAAATATACTAGTATCCTCATTCTTTTAAAAACTTTTCTGAACTTGCCCTGGCCTGGTAGCTCGTTAGAATGTTGCCCAATTTCCCAATGTTGTGGGCTCGATCCCTGGTTAGGGCACATACAAGAATCAAGCAGTGAGTGCATAAATAATTGCAACAACAAATCTGTTCCCTCTCCTCCCTCCCTTTCTCTCTAAAATCAATTAAAAAAGGACTTTTCTGAACTTTGGGTGATGGTTAATAGGAGAGACTTAATGGAAAGGCTTTCTTTTTCTTTGGCTGATGGTAAAGTTTTTGTTATTTTCCAGGGGCATTTCAAAAGATTTGGAATCTTTTGTATGCTAGAATTATGTTTTTAAGCTTTGAGAGTTTTCTCTGATTGTCAAGGGCTCATACATAAATATAAAAATGAATAAGTTTCTTACTTAGGTGATGATGCTCTTCTGGTAGCAGCTGTCTTTGTTCTTTAGTGTAAGTACAGGAACTACTGTTAACTAAAATCAGATTAAGATTTAGGAAGGTGAGGAGGGGCCAGTAGACACTGGTAACTGTTACTCGCATTATTTAATTTTTTTAATAATCTCTATTAGATTCCTTTGATAATAACATTTAATTTCTTGTATTATTAATCTTTGTTTTTATTGTAAGTAGTATATGTTGAACTTTGTTATCAGAGAGGTAAAGTACAGCCTGTTTTGATAAGTAGTATAAAGCAACTAAGATGAGTCAAAAGACTTGTGTGCATTTTGTGTTCCTTTATTAGAAATTCTTTCATATTAAGATTTCTCAGTTGTGCCCTGGTTGGTGTGGTTCAGTGGATTGAGCAGTGGCCTGTGAATCAAAAGGCTGCTGGTTCTTTTCCTGGTCAGTGCCAAGGGTTGCATACCAGGTCCCCCAGTTGAGGGGGTGCAGACCCTATTGATGTTTCTCTCACACGTCGATCTTTCTCTCCCTCTCTATCTCACTCTCTTCCCCCTCTCTAAAAGTAAATAAAAATAAAATATAAAAAAAAGGATTTCTCAGGTATAAAATATAAAAGGAAGATTCTTTTGTGTCTGTATTGTATGTACATTTAGCAGTAGAGCTCTTATCACAAGTGACAGTAATCTTATGTTGATTGCTATATGTAATAATCTGAATCAAAATCTGTTAGTTGATAATATTCAGAGAAGTGCCTTTGATGATTTTGTTTCCTGAACTTTAAAAACACAGATTTCTTTTCTTTACTATTTCCTATCCTATCTTCCCGTTTTCTAAAAGCTTTGTCTTTTATGCTTTTTCTTTGATTAAACCCAGGCTGAGAATTGGCCTTTGAACAGGGTGAGTAAACCCTTTCATATTAATTGTGATTACAGATATATTTGGATTTATTTTTCCTTATTAATGTTCTCTGTTTACTCTTTTTCATGTTTTTAAAAACTCTTCCGTTTGATTGAATTTTCCTTATTTAAATTCTTTGCTCTAGTTATTTGAAAGTTGCTCATCCTTTTTTTTTTCTGGTGGGTACTCTTAAATTTTTTATACATAAATTTTTATACATAATTTTAAACATAAAATCTATCTGTGCTATAAATTCTGTCTGGTATTTGTATTCTCTGTTCTATTAATACAGTAAAGACAAGTTTGTTTTACTTACTTCCTCCTCTTTCTCCCAGTCTTCTGTTTTCATGCCGTCCGGGATTTTAGTTCTAGATCAGTTACTTACTTTTATGTCATATATTAGCAGTTACCTTGAACTAAATACATTTTACAGATTTATTTGCCCACTACTTTTTCTGATGTCTTCCATTTCCTCCACTTTAGATTAATTTTATCCTTTGTTAGACTGTCTTTGTTTTATTCTTTAAGGGAGGATTCAATGGATAGTGAATTTTCAACCTTTGGATGTTGAAATGTCTTCATTTTGCTCTTTCAGTTGGATATTAGGATTCTAATTTTACAACAGTTCTTAATTAGCTTTTTGAAGACAATTGCTTCATTGTTTTATAGTACCTGTTGTTGATAATGAGAGTTTTTGAAGCTAGTTTTATTCCCTTTCCTTCGTAGATAATCACTTTCTATCTGGAAGCTGTTTGTTGCTCATGTTTTTAAAAATCTGGTGATTATCTAAATTTTCATGATGTGCCTAGATTTCAGTTTTGACCAGTGCATTCTGTTTTGGTACTTAGCTCTTTCAGTTTCAAGACTGTATTATCTGTTTATGCAGCTCTTAGAGGTTTTATATCTTCCTTTTATTCTCTCAGTTCTTTTGAAACTTTGGTTAGATTTGGGAACTGCTTGAAACCATTGATCCTGAGCTTGAGACACTTTTACCATTCACCTTTTTTTATTTCCTGTACTCTTATCTATTTAGGGCTGGCTCCTCCCTCCCTCCCTTTTTCTCTTCTCTTTTCTTTCTTTATCACAGACAGAAACATCAGTTTGTTGTTCCACTGATTTATGCATTCATTGGTTACTTCTTGTATGAGCCCTGACCTGGGGATCAAACCTACAACATCCGCGTATCAGGATGATGCTATAATCAGTTGAGTTACCTGGCTAGGGCCAGGGCTGGCTTTTTAAAAATAACTTTATTAAAATATATTTCACATACCATAGAATTAACTCATCGAAAGTATATATGGTTCAGTGATTTTTAGTATTCTCATGTGGTGAAATCATTACCACCACCTACTGAAAATATTTTTCAATACCGTCCAAAAAACCTAATGCCCCTTAGTGTTTATTTCCCATTCCACTTTTCCCCATCCACTAGCAACCAGTGGTTTACTTTTTGTCTCTGAATTTGCCTGTTTTAGACATTTTATGAAATGGAAACACATAATATGTAGTTTTTTGGAGTGGCTCCTTTGATTTAGCATACTGTTTTCAAGGTTCAACCATACCATTGTTTGTTATTGCCAAGTAATATTCCATTGTATGCATATGCCATATTTTATTTATCCATTCATCAGTTGATGGACATTCAGGTTGTTTCCTTGTGGACAGATTTTTGTGTGGGTGTATATTTTCATTTCTCTTGATTGTTCTTTTTGGTAACCTCTTGTGGATTACATTCAACATCTTAAATTTTTAATAAACTAATTTGAACTGATACTGACTTCAATATCATACAAAGACTGTACTCCTCTGTGGTTTTGTCATACTCAGTTTTAATGTTGTCATGAATTACAACTTTATATAAAACATGGACGAACCTAGAGGGCACTGTGCTAATTGAAATAGTCAGACATAGAAATACAATAATATAGATTTATAATAATTTTTATGCATTTGTTTTTTAAATCCTGGATCTGTGAACTGGAGACACAATACAGTGATGTGATACATAACATTTTGATCAACTATGGACCACACATATGACAGTGGTCTCATAAGATTAAAATGGAGCTGAAAAATTTCTGTTGCTTAGTGACTTTGTAGCAGTCATTATGTCATAATGAAATGTGTTAACAAAATAGAAACAGACTCATAGATACATAGACTGACAGCTGTCAGAGGGAAGACGGTTTGGGAGGCTGAGTGAAGTAGGTGAAGGAATTAAGCAAACAAAGAAACAAAAAAACAACTCATAGACACAGACAACAGCATGGTGATTTCTAGAGGGAAGGGGGTTTGGGAGCAAGTAGGAGAGGATAAAGGCAGGATAAATGGTGACAGAAGTAGACTAGACTTTGGATGGTGAACACACAGTACAGTATACAGTTGCTGTGTTATAGAATTGTACACTTGAAACCTATGTGATTATGTTAACCAATGTAACTCCAATACATTCTATTAAAAAAAACAGAAATGCATTACTTGTGTTTGGTGATGCTGGTGTAAATAAACCTGTGCTGCCAACTGTGTAAAATTACAGCATATACAATTATATACAGTACACAATACTTGATAATGACAGATGATTATTTTACTGGCTTTTGTATTTACTATACTGTACTTTAAAAAAATATTTACTTATTGGTCTTTGGAGAGAGCAAAACATTGATTTGTTGTTCCACTTAACTCATACATTCATTAGTTGATTCTTGTATGTGCCTTGACCAGGGATCGAACTCACTACCTTGGTGTGTGGGTGTTACTGAACCCAACCAATGTGGGTCTTACTGTTCACTGCCAACAGGCAAAAACTCTGGACGCAGAGTTTAGTGGAAAGGAAAGGAAACTTTTATTTAATTTTTAAAATATCTAGGTAACAATGGTAAGGGGGGAAAAGGCCAGAGTATGACATCAAAAATAGCTCTTTAAATATTTCTATTACAACTACTACATAGATTCATGAACTGAAAGTAACACAAGAAAAAAATCTGTACAGTACTATTATCACCAAGGTCATTAGACCAGACAAATACCCCTGGTCTCTGAAACATATGCCTCAAGTTGTTGAATTAAGCTTGCCTAAGCAGAAGGCGGCCCATAAACTTTGGTCTTGTTTAGTTTTTATTACAACTACTACATAGATTCTAGAACTGAAAATAATGCAAGAACAAGAATCTGTAAGAAAAATGTGTTTGCAGCCCTGACTGGTGTGGTTCAGTAGATTGCTGACCTGCGAACCAAAGTGTCGCTGGCTCGATTCCCAGTCAGGGCACATGCCTGAGTTGCAGGCCAGGTCCCTGGTGGGGGGGTGCATGAGAGGAAGCCACACATCGATGCTTCCCCCTCTTTTTCCTCACTTCCCTTCTCTCTAAAAAGAAATAAAATCTTCAAAAAAAATTATTTTAATATCTGCTTACAGTACTATTATCACCATGGTTATTGAACCAGACAGATATCCCTGTTCTCTGAAACAT
This sequence comes from Mormoops blainvillei, assembly GCA_004026545.1. Lineage (NCBI taxonomy): Eukaryota > Metazoa > Chordata > Mammalia > Chiroptera > Mormoopidae > Mormoops > Mormoops blainvillei. The sequence goes on along the minus strand of PVJD01000385.1, from coordinate 266,433 downwards.
ATTCGTCAGGTTGTTGAATTAAGCTTGCCGTAAGCAGAATAAGGTACATAAGCTTTGGTCTTGTTTAGTTTTTCCCCCTCTATTAAGCCTCCAAAACTAATATTTTAGTCTGAAAGGCCTGCAGGGCAGGGGGAGGTGGTGTGGGGGCCTGCTGCTGACAGGAGCAAGCTTCCTCCCCTCTCCTCTTACGGTTCCCAATGCCTGGGGCCCAGGACTTCTGGCCCTGGGAAGGAGGGAAAATTTAAAAAGGAAGGTGTTTCTATGCACTCCTTTTCAAATCCCTCCCTCAGAATCCCGTGTGGCCAGCACACATTGCCCTGGTTGCCAGGGTGATACTCCCATGTGCAGCTTAACCCTTCCTCCATTTCTGGGCATGGTCCCTCCATGTCGTGGGGACGATGCTCTTAATTAACTGAGCTACATGTTTAGGGCTGTATTGTACTTTTTATCATTAATTTAGAGTGTATTCTTTCTACTTATTAAAAAATGGGATAAAGCAGTATGTTGAGGGAATATGCTGGCAGTAGTCTCATGTCATGTTTACTGTGCCTCAAGCATAATTTTCTCTTGTGCTTGATTTAATCTCATGTTGTTTTATAACTGCAGTGTAACTTAAGTGTACAGTGTTTATAAAGTCTGCAGTAGTGTACAGTAATGTCCTACTCATCACTCATCCAGAGCAACTTTTAGTCTTGCAAGTACCATTTATGGTAAGTGCACTGTACAGGTGTATCGTTTTCTGTCTTTTATACTGTATCTTTTCTATGTTTAGATACACATATCATTATGTTGTAGTTGCCTATGGTTGCTTATGGTGTTCAGTACATTAACATGATGTACAGGTTTGTAGCCTAGGTTACATAGGCTAGGTGTGTACAAAGCTACACCATCTAGGTTTGTGTAAGTATATTTTGAGGTGATCACATGATGATAGAATTGCCTAATGATGCATTTCTCAGACTGTATCCCTGTTGTTAAATGGCTCACGGCTGTACTGGCTTTTATGTTTACCCATTTACCTTTACCAGAGATCTTTATTTTTTCCTATGCCTTTGAGTTATTGTCTAGTGTCCTACCATTTCATCCTGAAGTACTCCTTCTAGCTTATCTTGTAGGGCAGGTATAGTGGCAACAAACTCTCTCAGCTATTATTTATCTGAGGATGTCTTAATTTCTCCCTCATTTTTAAAGGGCAGTTTTTGCCAGATAATAGAGTTCTTGGTTGACAGTTTGATTTTTTTCAAGTGCTTTAAATATGTCATTCCACTGTTTTTTGATCTTTATGGTTTCTGATGATAAATTGGCCGTTAATGTTATTGAGGATCCCTAGTACATGATGAGTTGCTTCTCCAACTTTTAAAGATTCTTTGTCTCTGTGTGTGTTTGTGTGTAACAGTTTGATCGCTTCTTGGCCTTTTGGCTAAGATCAAGTGTAGTATCTGTTCTTATCAGTTTAACAGTTTGACTATAATGTGTCTTGGCTTGAGTTTCTGAGTTTATTCTGTTTGGAGTTGATTGAGCTACTTGGATTTGTAGATTCATTTCTTTTCATCAAATCTGGGAAGTTTCTGGGACTCCTGTAATGTGTACATTGGTATGCTTAATGGTTACCCCAGTTCCTTTAGGCTTTGTTTGCTTTTCTTTATTCTTTTTTCTTTCTCTTCACACTAAGTAATTTCATTTGCTGTATTTTCAGGTCCACTGATTTTTTTTTCTCTTTTGCCTGCTCAAATCTGCTGTTGTACCCCTCTAGTGATTTTTTTTGTTTAGATATTTGTAGTTTTCAGCACCAGAATTAAAACTACGGAAGTGTGAAAAGTAGAAAATCAAAATCATCTTTTTACCTTCTAGAAGAACTAACCACTGTTAACAGTTTGGTATGAATTCTTGATTTTTGTGTATATGCAAACACCCATACAAATATATGTACATTTTAAAAAAGTTTGTCATTTTTATATATTTCAGGTTTACCAGAAAAGTTATAAAATAGTACAAAGAATTCTTGTATACCCTCTACCCAGATTCTGTTTTTCATATTTTTGTTCACTTTTTCTGTCACCCTCCTCTGTCATCTGTCATCTCTATTTACATATACATATGTATTTCCCAAACTACTTGAAAGTTGCAGACATGATGCCCTGTTACTCCTTTACAGTGTGTGCTTTCTGAAAACAAGGGCATTCTCTGACATAACCACAATACTAATGATCAAAGTTAGGAATTAACTATTATTGAATCACCAGTTGTCAAATGATACCCCTGTAGCAAAAAAAATATCCATTCTGGATTATACATTATATTTAGTTGTTTTGTCTCTTTAGTCTCCTTTAATTTAAAACAGTTTGTTAGCCTTTCTTGTGACACGTTTGTAAAGTACAAGATATTTACTGTGTAGAGTGACCTACAAAATGGGTTAATTTGATACTTCCTTATGATAGATTAATTTTTGTCAGAAATAGCACAGAATTGTTGTGTTCTCAATGCATCATATATGGAGACACATGATGTCAGTATGTGTTGTTATTGGTGCTATTAATTTTAATTACTTGGTTATGGTGGTGTCTGCCAAGGTAGTTACTGTTTCTCCCACTGTAATTAATAAATACATTGTGGGGACATACTTTAAACTATGTAAACATCTCATGGAACTTTTACCCATTTGTTTTAGCATCTGTTGATAATGATTTTCAAATCATTAATATGATAGTTGCCAGTTATGAGTTAGCTTTGTATGCACAGTTTTAGAAAACTAAAATGTGATTATTCTATAGCCTCTTCGAGTTTGCAGTATGGCAATAACATCTTTTTTAATTTTTTAAAAAGTTTATTATTACTTTTTAAAGATTTTATTTTTTATTTTTAGAGAGAAGGGTAGGGAGGGAGAAAGGGAGAAATATCAGTGTGGGAGAGAAATATCATTTGGTTGCCTCTCACATGCCCCAACTACAGTTGACCGTAAATAACTGAAACCATGGAAAGCAAAGCCATGGATGAGCGAGAACTACTATATTTATAAATACACAACCAAATTCTAATTAAGATAGTAGTAAATTGAATTAAACAGCAAACTAGTGGCTGTACAAAAGTTTTCAGGAAAAATGAGTTTTCTCCCACACAAAATTTCAAAGAAAAAAGAAAGAAAGAAAGATGATAAGGAAGGAATATAGATTAAAAAATAAATACATCTCACCCTGGCTGATGTGGCTCAGTTGGTTGGAGTATGGTCCCATAAACCAAAAGGTCATGGGTTCGGTTCCCAGTCAGGACATATGCTTGGGTTGTGGTTCGGTTCCTGTTGAGGGTGCATGCATATGAGAGGCAGTGGATCATTGTTTCTCTCCCTCTCTCTCTCCCTCCCTTCTCCTCTCTCTAAGATCAATGAGCATGTCCCCCAGTGAGGATAAAAAAATACATTAAAAAAAATAAAAGAAGCTCATCTCAATCAATCACAGTAAACAGATTTTATTTCAATCCCGACTCAAATAAACTGGGGAAAAAGATAAAACAATAAGAAAATATGAACACTGACTAGATAGATACTTGATAATATTTGAAAATAAGTTTATTTTTAGGTAATATAATGGTATTGTAATTCTTTTAAATTCCTCTCTTTCAAAGAGACACAAAAATATACTTACAGGTGAAATGATAGGACTAGGATTTGCTCCAAAATAATTGGAAAGAGGTTATGTATGAGGGTAGGACCAAAAAAAAACCCAACAACAACTGGGAATTATTTATTAAAAATTGTCTATTTATTCTTTCATGTTTAAACTTCAGTCACCTTCAAAGTACTCTTCATTTGATGCAACATACCTGTTGATATGGCTTTTTCCACTGCTCAAAACAGTTTTTGAACTTGTTGATTTTAATGCCCTTTAGTGCTTCTGCCATTTTTTTGTTTCACTTCTTCCACATGGGCAAACGCTTCCCTTTGAGGACTTCTTTTATCTGGGGAAACAAAAAAAGTCACTTGGGTGACATCGGGTGAATAGGGAGGATAGAGCATGGGGGTAATGCTGTTTTTGGTCAAAAACTGCTAAACACTTTTAGTGAAGAGTGGGCAGGTATGTTTGTAAATCAGCTATAACGAAAGGCAAACACGATGAAAGAATCTTTAAAAAAATTCACTGAGCCCTGGCCGGTGTGGCTCGGTGGATTGAGTGCTTGTCTGTGAACAAAAGGGTCACTGGTTTGATTCCCAGTCAGGGCACATGGTTGCGGGCCAGGTCCCCAGTAGGGGGCGCACAAGAGACAGCCACAGATTGGTATTTTTCTCCCTTCCTCTCTGTCTAAAAATAAAATAAATATTTTAAAAAACATTTCATTTTCTAAGTTTTTCATAAGGCAAGCATTTCGTTGGATTTTAAGTTTAAGAAACTTGTTATTTTTGCCCATTAGCTTTCTGTGTAGACTAAGAATAGGATTTATACGTTTGGGCGGTTGCATAATACTGTTACACCTTTAATCCATCTGAAATTTATTTTGGTAAGGAGTGTAAGGTGAGAATCCAGTGTTATGTTTTTTTCTAGATGGCTACTCAGTTGTCACATCACTTCCCAGATTTTAAATGCAGCTTTATTATATACCAAATGTCCATATTTGGGGTATTTTAGGGATTTCTGTTCTGTTCCACTGATACATTACTTTATGTATCAGTACAGCACAGCCTTAAGTACCATATCTTATATTATTTTAACATTTGATAGATTAGTCTTCCTTCATTATTCTATACATTACTGTTCCACTGATACATTACTTTATCTATCAGTACAGCACACTGATACAGTACTTTATGTATCAGTACAGCACAGCCTTAAGTACTATATCTTATATTATTTTAACATTTGATAGATTAGTCTTCCTTCATTATTTTATATGAAGTTTTCTTGGCTGTTGCATAATTATTACCATATGAACTTTAGAATTAACTTGTCTAGTATAAAAAAACAAAAACAATATTTCAGCCTTTCTTTGCATCATGCCAAATTTATGAAGTAATTTAGGGAAAATTGATCTTATTTTGTTTTGAAGATTTTATTTATTTTTTAGGGAGGGAAAAAGAGAGAGGAGGGAAACATCAGTGTGTGAGAGAAACATTGATTGGTTGCTTCTCTCATGCCCCTAATCGGGGATCTGTCCCGTAACCAAGGCATGTGCCAGGAATCAAACCTGAACCCTTTTGGTTCACAGGCCAGCGCTCAACCAACTGAGCCACACCAGCCAGGGCAGGAGAATTGATCTTAATGATGTTGCGTGTCCTGTCCAAGATTATCATGTTTTTCCAATTGTGTAAGTCTTGTTTTGTGTCTTTTAATAGACTTTTAATTTTATTCCTTTACATTTTAAGTGTATGTTTACATCTGTAAAAATTATTTATTGATTGATTTTAGAGAGCGAGAAAGAGAGAGAGGATGAGTGTAGAGAGGGAAACAGAAAGATCAGTTTTTTGTTCCACTTATTTATGCATCCATTGGCTGATTCTTGTATGTGACTGGGGATCGAACACACAACCTTGACATATCGGGACCATGCTCTAACCATTGGACTACCCACCAAGGGCTATTTTTACTTTTAAACTCCTGTGGTACACTGTATGTTTTCATTATATTTCTTATGTGGTCATTGTATATATGAAGGCTGTTTGTTTCAGGATATCAATTTTGTACCCAGAAACACTTTTTTGTTTTCTCTTATATTTGCAATAGCCTTGTAGTTTATGTTTCACTGGAACAGTCTCTTTTCTGACTTTTTATAGTTTTTACTTTTAAAATCTAATATTAAATAACAGTGTTAAGCTATTGTAATAGTAATGGACAGCTTCGTCTTGTTACTACTTAGTTTCCCCATTAGTCACCATTCTCTGGCTTTGGTATTGAGAGAAATGTTTTTTTGTTGTTGTTTTAACCTCATGTTAAGGAGATGGCTATGTAATTTTTCTTCTTAGATCTATTAATATATGGTGAATTTTATCAGCAGATTCCTGACATTGAACTATTCTGTATTCATTGAATAAATCCCACTTGGACATGATATAGTCCTGTAATGCACTACTAAACTTAATTTGTACTTTTTATTTTGAAGATTTTTAATCTGTATTCATACATGAGATTTTTCAGTAGGTTTCTCTTTTTTGCCATCAATATGCATACTTTGAAAAAAATAAGAAACTTTCCTTTTTTTAAAAAAAGATTTTATTTATTTATTTTTAGAGAGAGGGGAGGGAGGGAGAAAGAGCGGGAGAGAAACATCAATGTGTGGTTGCCTCTCTCACGCCCCACACTGGGGACCTGACCTGCAACTCAGGCATGTGTCCTGACCAGGAATCAAACCGGCAACCCCTTGGTTTGTAGGCTGGCACTCAGTCCACTGAGCCACACCAGCCGGGGCCTTACCTTCTTTTCTTATGTTTTGGAACCATTAAAATTTCATTGGAGTTGGAGTGGTAAGAGTTCTTTGATAACTTTTTCTCTTTACTCTGTGATTACAGGTCTTGTTAAGATTTCTGCCTTGTCTAGGGTCAGTTTTGATAGTTAATGTTTTCCTAGATTATCCATTTTATCTGAGTTCTCAAATGTATTTGTAAAGAAGTGAACAAAGCAATGTTTTAGGATTATTTTAATTTCCTCTATTTGTATACTTATTCCCCCTCACTCCCTTTTAAAAAATTAAATTAGCTGGATGGTTTATCTGTTTTCCAAAGAACCAGTTTTTGGGTTTATTACTTGATCTACTTTTGTGATTTTTAATTGATTATTTTCTGCTTATATTTTTATTATTTCCATTCGTGTGTTTTTCTTAAGTGGTTATTTATATCCTAAGTCCTTGTGCTGTGAATTTTCATGAGTTCTGTTTTAACTGTCTGTTGTAGGTTCTTAAATGCAGTATTTTTATTATCATTATTTTCTTCAATTTTATTTTTGGCATCCTCTGATCCATCAGTTTTCTAAGAGACAGTTTAGAAAATCACATAGTAAGTAGGACTGTTTTTAAAATGTAATTTCTAATTTTTTTGTCTTTCAGCTTGGTTGTGCTACTTCTGATTTTGGAAATTTATTGGAATTTTTTTGTGGCCTGATATTTACTTAAGTGTTTGTGAAGTGTTCTGTGCATATTTAAAAAGATGTATTATGCTTTTAGGGTGTTTTTGACATACAGTACAAATTAGATCTACCTTGTTAATTATGTGTATCTACATAGTTCTGTTTCCTATAGTTATTACTTTGTGAGTGGTGATCCTGCATTATTTGGGGTAATTTGTAATGTTAGCTCTTCATTGTGGATTGCATCCTTTATTGGCAATAAACTCAGACACCTATTACATCTCCGTGAAGTCTGTAATCCAGAATCTTTGTGTGTTTCTAGGTATTTTTACTCATCTAGAAACCACTGGTATATTCTCCCGCTCCCCCTCATATTATCTTGATTCTTTTTAACCCTCTTACAGGTATATATATGGTAGGTTTCTTTTCTCTCTGTTGCTCATGAGATTTCCCCTTTCCTAATTACAAAGTATATGTATAAAAAACTTAAAAGCAAATAGCACAGAAGAAAAACCAAAAGCCCTACCTGTAAACACATCACTCCAATATAACTACCATTATAAGACTGTCTTACCCTTATTTCCATATCTACATCGATTTAGTCCCCTTTTCCAAAATAATAGGGACCATCACATCTTGTTCCTGCAGGTTAGTGACTCAAATTTGGACTTTCCTTTTTATCTTTCCATAAGACAGTGGTGTTCAGGAAAAACTTGACTGAATAAACAGTATTACAGCTTAATCGAAAGAAGAAATTAATGCATAAAGAAAAGCTCACTGGGGCTATTGAAATGCCCCGCAGTATGAATCAGTGTACTATTGACCTCTGTTGGCCTTCCGTCTTCAGCTAGATATGCTGATATGCAGCAGCCAATAGTAAGAGGGCTTAGTTTTGTATACACAGAACTTGTGGACAGTTGTTGATCCTGAAAATAGTGTCTTGCTAATTCTCAGATTTAAAGAGACTGAATGTAAGGTTTCATAACCTCCATTCAATGTTCACAACCACATTCTTCACTTAAAATAAAATTCTAATACAGTACTTTGCAAATGGTTTACCCTGGCAAGTTATATTCGGTCCACCAACCTTCGTTGAGCTCTTGCTGTATCTCAGGCAGTATTTAAAAGTATGTCCTTTTGTTTTTATTATCAGACTTATTTGAGGTAATTATTTTATATGTGGTGTAAGAAAAATGGTTTCCAGACCTCTGGGTTTCATGGATCATTAAAATTAAAAAAAAAAGCAGTGGGGAGGGGGAGAGGATTTTGGTTGCTATATGGCAAGCTTTTTATTTCGCCAGTGGACATCTTGAAAGTTATGGTGTATAGTAATGATAATATCATTTATCTTCAATGCTGAATATTTATTTAATTTGGAAACATGAGTAATTTTCCTTCATTTTATTCTACCATTATAGATTTATGTGGGTTAGTTATTCAGTCTACTACCATTAAAAAAAGATTTTATTTATTTTTAGAGAGGGATGGGGGAGAAAATAGAGGGAGAGAAATACTGATGTATGAGAGAAATATCAACTGGTTGCCTCTAGCATGTCCCCAGCTGGGGACCTGGCCCACAACCCAGGCATGTGCCCTGACTGGGAATCGAACCAGCAGCCTTTTGGTTCACAGGCTGACACTCAGTCCACTGAGCCACACCAGCAAGGGCTACTGCCCTTATTTTACTAATGAAGAAACCGAGGCTCCAAAATGGCTCTGAGAACTGAGAGAAAGGAAAGCTTTTTCTCATGTATTTCTTATAGTCTCATGTTGACATATTAATAAACATGTGATTTTTGTCATATATATGTTGGTATGAGTGCTAGTTGTATGGGTGTTAACTTTGTTTTCAGACTTGAAATTTGATGATTCCCAATGCCATCTTTTTTATAAATTGGAGAATTTCTTGGGTTAGTTTGTATCTTGGGGAATTCCTGATTGTAGCTCTTGTAGTATTAAGTGTGACTGTGATAGCTTACTGAGATACTAAATTGCTGTTGTGTATTGGGAAGCTGTTTGTAGGGTGTAATTTCATGTAGTAATTTAGTGATGATAGGAGAAAGAAAATGAAAACATTAATATAATTGCCCGTGGGCTTTCTCTTCCCCTTTTGAAAGGGCCTGGGCCTTCCTAGGATGTTTGTTTTCATCCCCCTGGTCTCTGCTTCAGCCTTCCTTCCCCTACCCTCTTCAGCTTTCCCTTTTTCCATTCCTTACTCCATCTTTTCTGCCTCTTGCACTCTAGCTCCTTCTTTCCCTGCAGCTCTCTTCTTGTTACCTGTTTCATCTTTTTTGTTTTTAGATGTCTTAATCAGTGGTTCAAAGTTTAAGTTATCATTTTCCTGTAGCATTTGAACTGAAGTGGCACGGAACGGGCAAAATAGAACATTGTTGAAGTTCCCGGTTGCTTCAGGGATTTCTACATTTTATTAGTGTTAAAGCTTATGAAATGAAGACTGTGTGTAATTGTTATTTCTTCTTGATACTTTTCCTTTAATAGAAGCATTTGTATTTATTTTAGTGGAAATTTATGCTTGGTTATGAAATCTTTTCTCCCTGTGAACATTTATAGTTTCACATTGAGAGCAAATGTGTTTCCTTCTGCCTTGTTCGGTGTACATTTTTTACATAGTTAAAGTAATTCAACTTTTAAAATCTTTTTAAAGCTTATACTTATTTCCCATTACTTATTTTCAATAAACATTTAATACCATTGTGACCCATCTTTTGAATTTTGCATAATTTAATCATTTTCCATAATTGAACACTTAGATTATAGAAAGTAACTATAATATAAATGGTTATAATTAAATAAAATATAAGAAGTTTATGAGGAAGAATATATATGTATATGTCACTTGATTTTGCTTAGATGTTTCAGGAAAAGTGTTCTGATCCTAAGTAGCTATTAAAATGCCTTTGATCCTTCAGAGACATTGAAGTTTTACTTCCAAACAGAAAAATTTTTACTGTAAATGATCAGTGTGTATTTTTTTGTATACTTAAGGTTTGTGGAAAATATAGTAAAAGTTGCATTCAGTAATCATCTTAATATTAGAAAACCCCTAGAAAATCTACATTTTATCAGCTCTATTGAGGCCTAATTTTAAAGAATTTACATTCTTTTATTTAGTAGTAAGGGGTACTGTATTTGAATTTTCATTTTTTTAAAATAGAAATTTTGCTTTGTTGCAGATAATATGCATGCTTTAACATGGGGGTAGGGAGAGGAGTTTTCAATTTACATTTCTCTAGTGAATAAATAATGATGTTGTTGAACATCTCAAGTGCCTCTTGGTCATTTGTTTATCTTTGGATAATTGATCTCCAGATCCTTTTGCCTATTTTCTAATTGGGTTATTTGTCTTTTGATTATTGAGTTGAAGAGTTATTTATATGTTCTAGATACAAATTCCTTATCAGGCATACAATTTGCAAATATTTTCTCTCATTCTGTGGGTTGTCTTTTGGTAGAACCTTTAAAAAAAAAAAAACCATTAAGAATCAATTTAAACCTGGCCAGGTTGCTCATTTGGTTGGAGTGTTGTCTCGTGCACCTAAAAGGTTGCGGGTACAGTCCCTTGTCAGGGCACGTACGTAGGTTGCAGATTCAGTCCTTGGGTGGGGCTCCTACTGGAGACAGTCGATGTTTCTCTTTCACACTGATGTTTCTCTCTCTCTCTCTGCCTCTCTCTGCCTCCCTCTCCGCCTCTCTCTCTCTCTTCCTCTCCCTCTCTCTCAAATCAATTAAAAAAAATCCATTTAAATTTGGTGGAACTTCTTTAAAACATCCCTGATGTTAGCTTGTTTGCCAAATTATTTATTAAATCAGGGGTTCAAGTAGCTTCTCCCTAGCCATCACCTCTCAAAAGCAGCTGCTTCTTCATAGAGCTAATATCCAACAATATCAATAAATATGAGGGACACAGAGATGAAAATGCTCGTTCCTGTCTGTGAGCATATTCACAGCTCTCATTGCTGGATGCTTACTTAGATACTGCTTCTTTTCCAGCAGAGATTTAGAAAAACACATTTCTGGTATGTGCTTATGTGGGAAGGTTGAAGCTGCCAAGAATCTTGCTTTTGGGTTTAAAAATCTCTGTATTGTTATTGTTTATGTACCTCATGATGACCCTAAATCCTTTAGGAGCCTATGAAGTGTCTTTTGTACATATAAAAAAGTTAAATCATTTTCATTATGGTTTGTTGGTTCTTTGAAAATTGATGATCCATATACTTTATAATTTTAACTTTATTAATCAGATTATCAACCAGAGTACTTTATTCCCACATCATGCTAGAAATGGAAACTTTTAAAGTAAAGCTTTAAAGAAATTATAAAAGAATACCTTTTATACCTATAGAATGTTCAGAATCTGTAGAAAAATGATGTGAATTATTTCCAGCCCTACCACTGAAAGGCAGTCATTTTTCTGATTTTTTTCTTTTTACAAATTTAAAAATACGGGTTTTTTTTTTGAAATCTGAGAATGCTTTATACATAATAATTTTTATATTTAAAAGGGCTGGGTACAGTCTTTGTTGTCTACTCAGTGTTGTTATTAAGTCCATAGCAGTTAACTAACCAGTAATAATCTGTGAGTAATAGGAATGACATAATTGTTTGCTGTTGACACTTTAACCGCGAATGACACTTTTTGTGTGGTAGGCCTTAATGTGGGGACACCTACACTTCTGAGTTCACTGGACATTAGGACTAATATATGCCTCTTGCTCCTATTATGACTTCTTGCCTAGTGTAGAACAGATAGATAAGTTGGGATATAAAATAAGTTAGGGAAATACCTATATGAAGTGGCCTTGGCTAAGTTAGAATCAGGAATGGGCTGTTGGAAGTGATTTGTTTTGTTTGATAACTGCAGTTAATTTATCATTCTTCAGATTATAAAAATGAATGAATAAAATTATCTTATCAATACATAAAATTCTTAGTTATTTAATTCATAATAGCTATTATGAGAGTGAAAAGATGTCAGTCATCTGTTTCTTTCCCTTCTTTTATACCTAAGTATCATTCTTTAATTGCACAGCTTACCAAATTGAAATTTAGAGCTACAATTTTTTAAAGATTTTATTTATTTATTTTTAGCGAGGGGAAAGGAGGGAGAAAGATGGGGAGAGAAACATCAGTGTGCGAGAGAAACATCTATTGGTTGCCACTTGCACGCCCCATACGACCCCCAGCTAAGGACCTGGCCTGCAATCCAGGCATGTGCCCTGGCTGGGAATTGATCTGATGACCCTTCGGTTTCCGGGATGATGCCTAGCTCACTGAACCACACCAGTCAGGGTTAGAGCTACGTTTTTTTGGTAACAATTTTGAAAGATTTTGTGTATTTATTTTTAGAGAGAGGGGAAGGGATATAGAAAGAGAGGGAGACAAACATCGGTTGGTTGCCTCTCACACTCCCACAATGGTCCACAACCCAGGCATGTGCCCTGACAGGGAATTGGACCAACGACTGTTCTGCTCACAGGCTGGAACTTAATCCGCTGAGCCACACCAGCCAGGGCTGGTAACAATTTTACAGATATAATTCATATGCCACAGAATTCACCCATTAAGAATACAATTCAGTACTGTTTACTGTTACTTACAGGGTTTTGGAATCATCATCACAGTCAATTTTAGAACATTTTCATCATCCCATAGATAAATCCTGTTACTGGTGGTGACTGCATTTTAAAAACTGTTTTAGCTGTGCTCTGTGTATGCTAGGTTTAGAAGGTATCTTACCAGGTAAAGACATAGTAGTAAGATAATGTTATTTGTATTTGCACTTTTCAACTTGTTTTTTCTTTTTTTCCTGTTGAATTTATTTTTAATTATATTTTATTGGTTATGCTATTACAGTTGTCCTGATTTTCTCCCTTTGTCCCCTCCACCCAGCGCCCCCTACTCTGTCAGGCAATTCCCTCACTCTTGTTCATGTCCATGGGTCATGCACGTAAGTTCTTTGGCTATTCCATTTCCTATAATGTACTTTACATCCTCATGACTGTTCTGTAACTACCTATTTGTATTTCTTAATCCCCTCACCTCTTCACCCATTCTCCCCTTTCCCCTTCCCATCTGGCAGCCTTCTGGTAACTAACTTCTTTTTTCTTGCTTTTAAGAGTCTCTCTTTACCTTTAACTTTTGGCCTTTTAATAATCATGCGTCTTGGAGTGAGCCTCTGCAGGCATCTTGTTTGTGCTTCCTGGACTTCAATGTCTATTTCCTTCACCAAATTAGGGGTTTTCTTTCACTATATTTTCAGATAGATTTTCAGTTTCTTGCTCTTTCTCTTCTTCTGGCACCCCTATGAGGTGAATATTGGACCTCCTAAGTTGTCCCAGAGGCTTTTTATACTACTGTCATTTTTTTGGATTATTTTTTCTTCTTGTTGTTCTTTGTGGTTGTTGTTTGCTTCCTTATGTTCCACATCATTGATTTGATTCTCAGCTTCATCCATTCTACTGTTGTTTCCCGGGTTCATCCATTCTACTGTTGTTTCCCTGTAAATTGTCATTTATTTCACTAAATGTATTCCTGACTGGATCTTTTTTATACTGCTGAGGTCCTTATTAAGTTCCTTGAAAATCCTTTTAACCAGTGTTTTGAACTCTGCATCTGATAGATTGCTTATCTCCATTTCATTTAGCTCATTTTCTGGAGTTTTGATCTGCTCTTTCATTTGGGCCATTTTTCTTTGTCTCCTCATTTTAGCCCCCTCCATGTGTTTGTTTCTGTGTGTTGGATAGAGCTGCTTTGACTCTGTGTCTTGGTAGTGTGGCCTAATGTAGTATGTGCCCTGTAGGGTCCAGTGGCACAGCCTCCCCTATCACCCAGGCTGGGTGCACCCTTTGTGTGGGCTGAGTACACCCTCCTCTTGTAGTTGAGCCTTTGTCGCTATTGGCAAATCAACGGGAGGGATTTACCTAGGCCAGTCAGCTGCAAGGACTGGCTGTGACCACTGACCACCAACCTCCACCCTCTGTGGAGGATCGGCTGTGCAGAGGCAGGGTGGTAGTGCGCCAACGTGGTCTGTAACTGTCCACTGGGTGCATTGGCCTTGGCATTACCCAAGTGGTGCAGGCCAAGGTCAGCCCCCGCCTGTGTTTTGCCTGGGGCACCCTGCTTGAGCAGTAAAGCAATCTGAAATGGCTACTACTTCTGCTGGGCTTGGAGAGTCCCAGATGAAACCAGGCTGTGTCTCTAATCTCGCTGCTGTGAGGGCTTGCTGAAGCCAGCTGTTGCTTGTTTAATAGGGTTTAGGAGCCAAGATCAGCCATTCTGATGGAAAAGCAGCTTGGGTGGCCAAAAGCAGCTTGGGTGGGCCCCTAAGTTGAGTTGGGTAGAGTCTCTGTGGATCTCCAAGGTGGGTCATGCAGTGTCAGTCAGGTTGATGGAGTCTCAGATATGGCACCAGTGTACTGTCTTTGTGGGGGAAGGACCCAGTAAAGGAACAATGAGCTCTGCTCACCCCGATGCCAGACGCTTCAGTCTCTCCCTGTATACCACTGGTGACCTTCCAGCTGCCACCCTGGTGCTGGAGCTCAGAGGGAGTGAGCCTGAGTAGGTGAACCTGTGTGTGGGTCCCCCAGGAGGAACTGCTTAAGGGCTCCAAGTAGCCTCCTCCATGGACTCAGTCCCCACTGGTTTTCACAGCCAGAAGTTGTGTGGACTTATCTTCCTGGCATTGGAATCCTGGGCTGGGGGCTTGGTGTGGGCCTGGGACTCCTTGCTTCCTAGACATCTCTCTTGAATTTTATCCATGTGGGTGTGAGGCCAGTGTCTGTTTGCACCCCTCCTACCAGTCTGGATGGATGTGGTTTCTTCAGTTCCATACTTGTCAGACTTCATCCAACTCAGTTTCATAGTTGTCAGACTTCTCTGCTCAGTTAGATTACAGCAGTGTCTCTGAGTGATGATTGTTCTGTATTTTTGTTCTAATTTTGATGTGGTTGTGTGAAGAGGTGAGCCATGTCTACATACTTCACCATCTTGATCGGAAGCCTCAAGTTGTCTGTTTTTTCTTTTTTTAATGGAATTTTTAAAAAGTATATTTTATTGATTATGCTATTAGAGTTGTCCCATTTTTTTCTCCCCTTTATCCTCCTCTACCCAGTAACCCTTTCCCTCCAGCATTCCCCCCGCTTAGTTCATGTCCATGAGTCATACATATAAGTTCTTCGACTTCTCCATTTCCTGTACTATTCTTAACCTCCCCCTGTCTGTTTTGAACCTACCAGTTATATTTCCTATCCCCTGTACCTTTTCCTCCATTCTCCCCACTTCCCCACCCCCACTGATAGCCCTCCATGTGACCTCCATTTCTGTGATTCTGTTCCTGTTCTAGTTTGCTTAGTTTGTTTTGCTTTTTAGGTTCAATTGTTGATAGTTGTGAGTTTATTGTCATTTTACTGTTCATAGTTTTGACCTCCTTCTTTTCCTTAGGTAAGTCCCTTTAACATTTCATATAATAAGGGCTTGATGATGATAAACTCCTTTAACTTTACCGTGTCTGGGAAGCACTTTGTCTGCCCTTCCAGTCGAAATGATAGCTTTGCTGGATAGAATAATCTTGGATGTAGGTCCTTGGCTTTCATGACTTTGAATACTTCTTCTCAGCCCCTTCTTGCCTGTAAGGTATCTTTTGAGAAATCAGCTGATAAGTCTGTGGGAACTCCTTTGTCCTTAACTGTCTCCTTTTCTCTTGCTGCTTTTAAGATTCTCTCCTTATCTTTAATTTTGGGTAATGTAATAACAATGTCCCTTGATGTGTGCTTCCTTGAGTCCACCTTGTTTGGGACTCTGTGAGTTCCTGGACTTCCTGGAAGTCTATTTCCTTTGCCAGATTGGGGAAGTTCTCCTTCATTATTTTTGCAAGTAAGTTTCAATTTCTTGCTCTTCCTCTTCTCCTTCTGGCACCCCTGTGATTTGGATGTTGGAATGTTTAAAGTTGTCCCAAAGGTTCCTAAAGCCTCTCCTCATTTTTTTGAATTCTCGTTTCTTCATCCTGTTCTGGCTGAATGTTTATCTCTTCCTTTTGTTCCAAATTGTTGATTTGAGTCCCAGTTTCCTTCCCTTCACTGTTGGTTCCCTGTATATATATATATTTTTTTAAATTTTCACTTTGTATAGCTTTCACTTCTTCCTTTATTTTGTGCTCCTACCCAATCATTTCTGCGAGTATACTGATGACCAGTGTTTTGTACTCTGCACCTGTTAGGTTGGCTGTCTCTTCATCACTTAGTTCTATTTTTGGAGTTTAGATCTGTTCTTTCATTTGGGTCATATTTCTTTGTCTCGGTGGGCCTGTTACGTTGTAAGGGGTAGAGCCTTAGGTATTCACCAGGGTGGGGCAATCCACTTGGCTGCATTATGGCGCTGTATGTGTGAAGGGGCCAGAGAGGAAACAATGCTGTTTGCTTGGCTCTCACCTGGCTTTCAGTCACTGCTCCCACTACCCACAAGCAAATTGGGCCCTTCTGGTGCTGATTCCTGGATGGGTGGGTGTGTACATTCTAGGATCTCTGTAGGCCCCTCCAACAGACTCTCCTGTGAGACTGGGAGTTTCTCCCACTGTTGCAACCCCCAAAGGTTTTTACAGCCTGAGGTTTTAAGGCTTTATTTCCCCATGCTGGAACTCAGGGTTGTACAGTCTGTCTAGCTCCCCAGTTGTTCCTCTTGGCTTCTCTGCTCACGAATGTGAGGCTGCCTGGTCTGCCAGCCACTGCCTCGCCTGACCAGTTTGCCAGCTTCTGCCTTGCCTCTCATCTTGTCTGTGCAGGCTACCTGTCTGAGCCCCTCCCACTAGACCGGATGAATATTTCTTCTTTAGGTCCTCGTTGTCGGACTTCCATACAGTTCGATTTTCTGGCAGTTCTGTTTGTTTTTTGTTTTTAAATTGATTGGTATCCTTCTTTTGGTTGTGTAAGGAAGTGAAGTGTCTCTACCTAGGCCTCCATCTTGGCTGGAAGTCTCTGTTTGTCTTTTTCTAAACAGAGAGACATATAAACTGCTTTACTTCCACTTAATTTTTTTTTTGCTTTTTAGTAGGGAAGAAATCTATTTTAGAAACTATATATATCAGTGTAGAACACCCTTGTCCATCAGGCATTAAGGATACTAATAAAGTAGAGTTTGATACAGCTGTAGAATTTATTTTGAATTCTGGTATTAAAAAAATTAAATTTCATTCCATTAAGATGAGTTAAAATAATACTTATATTATTCAGTGATTCTGTTTTATCTAATTTCAATGTGATGGCTATATACAAGGGGCGACCGCCCTAAAAAAAGAGTTCTCTTCTGGAGTGTGGGCCCCTTGTAGTACAGGCTACCCAGCTAGGTGAGTGTTCTAGGAGCCCATCTGTATCAGTGTACCAACTGGCATTGTTGTGAGAGGCTGTATTTGGCTTCATTGAATTTTTTTGAAGACTCTTGAAACTCGTTTGCCTATTTCATGATGGGTGATATATGAATACATTTGCTCACACCGTGCTGCGTGTTCAGCAGCTTTTGATCAAAAAACGGCATGACACCTGTCCCCCACCCTTCCTATTCATGCAGTCTCTCCCTGAGTGACTTCTTTTTGTTTCCCTGGATGGAAAAAGTCCTCAAAGGGAAAAGTTTTGCTGCTCTGGAAGAGGTGAAACAAAAAAAATGGCAGAAGCACTAAAAGGCATCAAAGTCAACGAGTTAAACTGTTTTGAGCAGTGGAAAAAATATCTCGATAGGTGTGTTGCATCAAATGGAGAATACTTTGAAGGTGACTGAAGTTTAAACGTGAAAGAATAAATACACAATTTTTTATAAATAAAAACTTCTTTGGGGGCACCCTCTCGTATACTTTTTAAAACATTGAGGTGTAGTTTATATATAAACTATATATAGAGTATAATTTACCGTGTTTAGTTTTTGTGAATTGAATTGTGACAAAAGCTCATAGTCATGTAACCAGCAGTACAATTAAATATAAAATAGTTCTATCAACCTAAAAAAATTTTGTTCCCTTTAAAAAAATTTTTTTTTCTTTTATTGATCCTAGAGAGAGGAGAGTGAGATAAACATTGATGAGAGGGAGAAACATCGATTGGTTGCCTCTTGCACATACCCCGAATAGGGACCAAACCCTGCAACCTAAGCATGTGCCCTGGTCAGGAATCTAATAGGCCACCTTTTGGCTTTGCAGGATGATGCCCAACCTGCTGAGCCACACAGGCTAGGTCCCTTGTTCCCTTTTATATTCAACTCCTTTTGCTACTGTCAGTCCCTGGTAGCTAAATTATTTTCTGCACTCTGTTCAGAATAGAAATGGAATCACATGGTGTGTAACCTTTTGAGTCTGGCTTCTTTCACTTACCATGATGCATTTGCAATTCATCCATGTTGTTGCGATGTATGTCAGTATACCACATACAATTTACCCATTTAAAATGTACAGTTCAGTGGCTTTCAGTATATTAAGTTGTGCAGTCATCACCACAGTCACTTTTATAGCATTTTTATCACCCCAAAAAGAACCCCTGTAGCCCTTAGTCATAACCTTTCCATCCCCCTGAGTTAATTTTTATATATGGTACAAAGTATGAATAGAGGGTTTTTTGTTTTGTTTTGTTTTTGCATATGAATATTTGGCACCATTTGTTGAGAAGACTGACCTTCCTCCTTTGAAATGCCTTTGTATCTTTGTTTGAAATCAGTTGGATGCCCTGACGGGTGTGGCTAAGTGGGTTGGGCATCATCCCCGCAAATTGAAAGGTCGTAGGTTTGATTCCAGGTCTGGACACATGCCTGAGCTGTGGGCCAGGTTCCCCAGTCAGGGTGTGTATGAGAGGCAACTGATCGATGTTTTCCTCCTTCCCTCCCTCCCTTTCTAGCGCTCTAAAAATAAATAAATAAATAAAATATTTAAAAATAAATAAAATCAAGTGGCTATATGTGTATGAGTCTATTTCTGGACTCTCTTCTGTTAGTCTTTGCGATTTCATAATATCTTAATTACTGTCGCTTAATAGTAAGCCTTGAAATTAGATGGTAAATTCTCCAACTTTGTTCTTTTTCAAAATTATTTTGGCTATTTTATATCCTTTGCATTTCCATGTAAATTTTAAAATCAGCCTGTCAATTTCCTTTAAAAAATTCTGTGCAGATTTTAATTTTCACAAGAAAGTTGCAATATATTCACTTGGGAAAAAACTTCCAGTGGAAAATAAATCATTTTCACTATGATTGCTTGCAGTCTGCTATAATGCAGGCTAATAAACACCATACTATAAGTTCATATACTTAGCTTTAATTAAAAAACACTTTTTTTTGGCTATGTCTTAGGTAAGTTAAAGTTATGAACAACATACCATATCAAAAAAAATAAACTCTAGGTTGAAGAGCTCAGAGTATTTGTGTAAGACTTTGTACCTACTTATCTAAGGGTTGAAAGTGCAAAGATAATGTTAAGCTAGATGCATGGCTTTATGGTTTTTATCCCTTTTTTAAAAAATTTTATACAAAATTAAAATAGTACAAAAGGCTGTATGTCATTCCTCACTTCAGAAATTTCAGTCTTAACAGTTATAGTTAATTGCCTGTAAAAGTTGTAATTTTGCATAACTGACTAAAATGTATCTTCCTTATTCTATTATTGACATAGTTTATATCAGGAAGATATGTACTTAGTAATTTTTTCTTTTGACAGTTTACATGTAAATTGGTCAGTGACTGGTATACTATTGTTATTTTTTCCCCCAGAACATGTAGATTTCAGAAATGTTTAATTTTTCTCTAGAAAGCTAATTTCTCCCCCTTTCTGCTTTCTTTTTTGAGACTTTGGGACTGAGAAGTTTGAAGACTGTATCAGTTCTGTCACTTTTTAGTCTTCTGAGTTATTTTTTAATAGCCCCAATTTCCTTGTAATGATTTGTTTATATTCCTTCAAGGCATTGTGAGCCTAAGAAATATTTATTTCTTTTTCAGGTTCTAAATGGCTTCTAAGAAGTTGGGTGCAGATTTTCATGGTGAGTACACTGACTGTTAGATATCATGCTTTAAGCTTTGATTTGATCAGGGAATTTGAATTCACTTAAGTGCTTAAAGTGTTTATTTAAATGAGTAGCTTGAGAAAAATAAAATCGTACAGTGGGATAGCATACATATTCTATAGGACTTCAGATAACTCTAATATGTTCACTATATATTTTTTACTTTGGAATTTTTATTTGTTATACTTTATATTCAGCATTATTCTATGTAAGTTTTCATTGTATAGCATAGTGGTTAGACAATCATATACTTTACAAAGTGGCCCCCACTGATATTTCAAATTCTCACCTGACCCCATTCAGAGTTATTACAATATTATTGACTATATTCCTCATGCTGTAATTTATATACCTGTGACTGTTCTGTAACTACCAGTTCATACTTCTAAATCCCTTCACCTTTTTTACCCAGCCCTCCAATCCCCCTTCCCTCTGGCGACCATCAGTCTGTTCCTGTTTCTATGAACCTACTTCTATAGACAGCTTTAATAATGAAGTAGTTCTTCAGATGGATAGTTAATAATCTCTCTGTGGTTATTTTACTTGGAACTACCCCGGCTGGTGAGGGAGACTGCCTATTTTTGTTGTTTTTTAGCAGTGTTCTGAAGTAGTTATCATTCTTTGGTCATACCTCTTCTCTATCTTGTGTGAAAAATTCTAAACTTTTAGTTAACACTTCATAATATTTTGGTTTAATTGCCCCCGCCAAAGAAGTAATGTTCTACAAATAAACCATGATCAGTAGGTCAGTGTATTATAAAAGTATTAGTAATAGTAATGACAGTTTTGCATTAGAGACTAATAGTTTACCCTCTTTTTCTAAAATACAACTTTTGAAAACTTTAGTGTCTGCATTTGGGAGGAATGGAAGTACCTAATAAGTTATAATTAGAGACCTCTTTTCATATAGTAGAGGAAAAGCATTAAACACCAGAAGTATCCAGACAACACAGTTGTTTTTAAAGGGGTTTTAAAATTGATCTTTCATTTTAAAAATCATGTCATTGTTAAGAATGATTAGCTAGACAGTTTGGCAGTATGTGTTGGTCCACTCTTCTGACCTGCAAGGTTGCTTGATAGTGTCACTCATCTGAGTCAGGGTGGTGCATCAATCACTATGGTGTTAACTTGCTTATATACTTTAAATAACAGCTTTAATATTTTGAATTGCCATTGTACATATACTTACATTCATTACTTGCATATATTTTGTTAAATCCCTTTGGAGTTAAATCATTCAGACTCTGAAATTTGCATTTTCTGTAACAGGTGAGGCATTAGATATGCCAGGTAAGTTATCCTATTGTTTAAGGATTATTACAAGACTCTTCAGAGTAAGGTAATGTGCTGCATAATGATATTTTGGTTAACAACAGACCAAATATAGGATGGTGATCCCATAAAATTATAATGGAGCTGAAAAAGTCCTATTGCCTGGTGATGTCATAGTTGTCATAACATTGTGCACAGCAGTGCATTACTCATTTGTTTGTGGTGTTGCTGGTTTAAACATGCCTACTGCACTGCCACCTTATAATACTGTAGCACATACAGTTATGTCCAGTACTTAATACTTGATAGTAAATAACTATGTTACTGGTTTGTGTATTTACTGTACTATACTTTTTACTGTTATTTTAGAGTATATTGTTTCTATCTGTATTTTTTTTTAAAGTTTACCGTAAAACAGCATGCCCTGTTGTGTCAGGAGCAGCCTCAGACATCACATGTTTACTGCATCTCTAGATTGCATCATTTTTTCTTGTGTGTGATTTAATCTTGTGTTTTCTTCATCGTGGCTGCTAAGTGTACGAAAATCCACTGCTAATATTACCAGTAAACAGCCATATTGAATGAATGATCTGGAAGCAAAATTAAGAATGATCAAGAACTACAAAGGTGGGAAATCAATAATGGTTGTTCTCCAGTCAGGCATGTCTCATTCCACCATAGCTATAATCTTGAAGAACAAGAACAAAGTGATGGAAACTGTTAAGGGTACATGCTTCATTGAAGGCAGTAAGACTAATAAAAATTTGAGAAGGGCCTGTATCAGACATGGAGAAACTTCTAATGATCTAGATTGAAGACCAGATATGTAAACGTATCTATCCCTCTCAGCACTGTGATGATCGTGGCCAAAGCAAAAAGTTTGTGATGTTGAAAGAAAAGGCTGGATCTGACTGCAGTGTTGAACTTACTGCTAGTTCTGAGTGGTTTAAACGATTTAAGAATTATTACTCATTACATAACAAAAAAGGGACTGGTGAGTCTTAAGAGTGCTGGTGTGAAGGCAGCTGAAGAATTTTTTGAAACTCTAGATGTGCTGATGATTGTGGAGGAAAATTATTTGCCAGAGCAAATACTCAGTATGGACGAAACCTCCATATTCTGGAAACAGATGCCTGAAAAGACTTTCATCTATTAAGGAGGCAAGTCCATGCCAGGTTTCAAGACTTTTAAGGACAGGACCACAGTCTTGCTTGGGGGCAGTGTTACAGGCTACAAATTGAAACTCTGTGATCTGGCACAGTGAGAACCCCAGGGCCCTCAAGCATATGAGTAAGTACACATTGCAGTTATACTATAGGAACAGTAAGAAGTCATGGATGACCGAACTCCTTTTCCAAGATGCTCTCCTGAATTGCTGTGCCTGAAAAATGGAGATGTACTATTTGGAAAATAACATACCTTTCAAGGTTTTGTGTATTATTGGTAATGTTTTTGGACATTCTCCTTTTGTTGGTGATCTTTATTCCCAAATCAAAGTGGTGGTTCTCCCTCCAAATACCACTCTTTGGTCCAATCAATGGGTAAAAGAGTTAAGCCGCTTTTACGGCCCACCACCTGAGGAGGACCTTTGCCCAGGCTATTGCTGCAACTGATGAAGACACTGGTGCAGTTCTGGTAGGATTACGACATCTATGACTGCATCAAGAACCTTGCTTGGGCTTGGGGTGGTGTCACCGAGTGTTTGAATGACACACACTGGAAGAAGACACTCAGGAGATTCATCTGTGACTTCAGAGGATTTTCCAAGCATGAGGAGGTTGCAAAAATCAACAAGGCTGTGGTTGAGATGGCAAACAACTTTAACTCGGGTTTGGATGAGGGTGGCATTGCGGAGCTCCTAGAGGTGGTTTCTGAGGAATTGACTTGAGGAGTTGTTGGAACTGGAACAGGAACACATAGGTGAAGAGGAGGCAAGAGAGAAACTACAGGAGAAGAAAAAAGAACCCCCAAGAAAATCCACAATGGAGGGTTTAGCCAAAGGTTTTGCACCTGTGCAGTGTGGCTTAGTTGGTTGAGCATCTTTCAGTAGACCAAAAGGTTGTGGGTTTGATCCTGAGGTTGTGGGTTTTGACTCCCCATTGGGGCACATACAAGAAGGCAACCAATTGATGTTTCTATCTTTCCCTTTCTCGAAAAGCATTGAAAAAATGTCCTCAGTTGAGGATTTAAAAAAGAAGCTTTTACAGACCTTTATTAGCTTCTAAAAAGTTGAAAACATGGACTCCAGCAGTACAAGGTTTTTATTAACAGGAGTGTTTTATGGTACATTATCAGCTTAGGAGCAAATATGTGATGGAAAAAAGAAACAAACCAAGTAACCTCCCATGGACATATTTTTGAGAAGAGTGACACCTTCTTAAGAAGCGCCTGAGCCAGGTCCTTCTGGAAGTATTCCAGAAGTCGACATTGTTACCCTAGGAGATGACAGCTCCACATGTGTTACTGCCCTGAAGGCTTTCCAGTGGGACAAGATGTGGAGGTGGAAGACAGTGATGTTGATGCTCCTGATGACTCTGTGTAGGCCTAGGCTAATGTGTATTTGTGTCTTAGTTTTTAACCAAAAAATTTAAAAAGTAAACAAAATTGAAAATTTTTAAATAGGGAAAAGCTTATAGAATAAGGATATATAAATAAAAATATTTTTGTACAGCTATACAATGTATTTGTGAAAGTGTTATTTCAATAGAGTTGAAAAGTTAAACTACATTTAGAAAAGTTACAGTAAAGCTAAGGTTAATTTATGATTGAAGAAAGAATAAATTTTAAGTAAGTGCAGCTTAAGTGTACAGTGTTTATAAATTCTACAGTAATGTCCTAGACCTTTACATTGACTCATTACTCACTCACTCACTCACTCATCCAGAACAACTCCCAGTCCCACAAGCTCCATTCATGGCAAGTGCCCTATACAGGTGTATCATTTTCTATCTTTTATACCATATTTTTACTGTACCTTTTCTACATCTAGATAAATATTTACTATTGTGCTACTGTTGCCTACAGTATTCAGTGTAGTAACAGGCTTGCCGTCTAAGAGCAATAAGTCTATTCCATGTAGACTACGTGTGTAGTGGGCTGTAGCATCTAGGTTTGTGTGAGTGCACTCTATGATGTTCATACAGTGATGTTCATACAGTGATAAAATCACCTACTGGTACATTTCTCAGAATGTATCCCTGTTATTAAGCTACCCATGATTGTATTCAAATGATAGTAAGAGAGGGAGATTTGAAATTGCCTCTGGACCCCTTTTTCAGGGGAAAAGAGAAGACAGCCAAGAACATAGGATAGGCCTCGTGAGAGAAAATAGCAAAAATGAAAGAAAAATTTAAACTTAGAATATTATTTCAAAAGAAAAGCTTTCTATCTCAGACCTTAGGGAACTGTTTTTGAGTGATTGAAGTAAAAATAAGTTGGATCCCAGGTTTTGTGTTTCAGTTAACAAATTTAAAGAGATTACAATTCTGAAGTTACCTGATCAATAAGGGCTTTTTTAGAACTCCTCTATCTCTTAACTAAAATTTTTTTGTTGAATGAAATGTTCTACCTGAGTAAAATTTGAGAAAAGATTTCCTCTTTCTCTCTTTAATTTGCTGAGCTCCTATTTGAGTTTCAGTGATTTTCATTGGGTTTTTATACTAAGAATCTTATTTTTAGATATCATGTAATTTAAGAAACAGAAACTAAAGGTAAGAGGTGGAGAGTAGTTAAAAGGCAATCTTGTAGGCATCCAAATGCAGGGAATCAAGTTCAGCCTGGCCTTTTAAGGCTGAAATTAGAAAGCCAGGAAAGTAAGGCTACTACTCCCTCCATCACTCAGGAAGCTAAAAAAGGCTTTTCTCACTGCTTTTCTCTGAGTATGTGCTCCGTTTTATTCTTCTGTTTTATAGACTTGCTTTTTTGGCCTACCTGTATAGAGTACATGGGGCCAAAAAAATGGACACCCCAGTTATGGTGCTTCTTGCTACTGAATCCTTCAGCTTAAGTGGCTAACATCATATAGCTAGAGTTGTATCTTTTGGTCAGGGGGGTATCTGATCAAAATTTAGAGTATACCCCTAAATTAGATATCCTCCCATTGAGGGTTAGAGAAAGAGCGTGTGCGTGTGTGTACGCGTGTGTGTGTGTGCGTGTGTGCGCGCGCACGTGCACACATCTAACCATTTGGGATATGGACAAGGAATTAACAACTGCTCTCATGAAAATGCTTTTTTTCTATTTATGTATTTCAGTGATTAGATCTTGTGCTTTGTCTATGCCTCTATTTGATTTACCTTCAATTTCATTTTTTCCAACTGAGGTTGAACTTCTTCCGCTGTCATTAATATAATCATATATCCCTAAATAACAGAATGAGAGATATAAAGTTACTTCTTAAAGACTTTTAAAAATACTATCTTTATGTTCATTACAAACCCTTGATATAGTTTAAATCAGGCTTCTCTTGGATCCTGGTTCTTTAAAATGTCAGTCCTTTTTATTTTTTAACTCATTAGTCACTTGTTTTATCTAAGGAAAAAAGTTCCAGAAGTGACTTTTGAAGGATTCTAAAAAATACTTCCTTCTTTTTAAAAAAATATTTCAGTGAACAAATAAATTAGTCTTTTAATACCTGAAAAAATGCCTTGAGATTTTAATTGAGGAAAGTATCTCTCTGTAACCTGACTTAATAACAGTAAACTCCCTCCTTTGAAAGGCCAAGCTATCCTACTTATGACCATTTAGCTAACTTCTAGAGAGGTGCATTTTGCTCTTGGTTTAACTTCTACTAAGATATTGAAACACTTTTTTGCTGAGTGATAGAAAAGGGTATTTTATACTATAGAAAAGGTTTTAAATGCTGATCCATTAATGCTTTACAGTATTATGAAGAGAAGTTGGCAATCATTTAATCATTGTTCTCCTGTATGTAATATGCTGTCGCCCTTCTTTTAAGATTTTCTCTATATTTTTTGTTTCCAGCATTTGACTATGTTGTGCTTCGGTGTGGTTTTTCTATGTATTCTGCTTGGAGTTAGCTAAACTTCTGGAATCTGTGGGTTAATGTGTTTTTAAATCACTCTTGGAAAATTTGCAGCCGCTCTCTCTTGTCACATTTCTTTTGCCCTGATGTCTCTCTCTTATCCTTTTGAAATTCAAGATATTACATGTGCATAGGTTGTTTGATAATGTTCCAGAGATCTCTTACGGTTCTGTTTCATTTTTTTCCCCACTTCTTTTTCTGTGTTTCCATTCAGTGAAATTTTTTTTTTTTTTTTTTTTTTGCCTAACTTCAAGTTCTCTTATTTTTACGTCTGCTGAATATTTTCTTCAGATTAGTGCATAGCCTGGCCTGAACTGTGAAAATTTTCTTCTCTAATACTGCATTTTCCATTTCTAGCATTTCCAGTTGTCTCTTTATGTTTCCATCTCTGTTGAAATTCTCTGTCTGCTCACACATATTCACTTTTTCCATTAGATTCTCTAACATATTTATTACAGTTATTTTAAAACTCTCTATTTAAATTTTTTAACCATCCCTGGATTTGGGTCTGATGACTGGTCCCTTTTTTGATGGAACACATTTTCCTCTTTGTGTATCTTATTTTTAATTCAGTAACAGACATTGTATATTAAAAAGCTCATTTTGTAGGTTATTTAGCTTGTTTTTGTTATTAGGGTATGAGTAACATTTTCTTCCTACTTTACATTCTGTAACAGACCTCTGTGTAATATTGTGTATGTGTGTGTCTGTCTGTCTACCTACTTATCTGTCTAATTTTGCAAGTGTTACCTGATTTAGGCTTTAAGGTAGTGATATCCAATTTTGTAACTGCAATTTTTCACATAATTTTACCTTTGATCTGTTCTGTTCTTTTTCAGAAACCTGTTTGGATAAATTTGAATTAACAGTAAAACCTGAATTAAGCAAATTAATTTGCTATCTTCTATTAGAAATTTCTCTCCTACATGGAAGTGTGTCTTTTTTCAGAAAAACAAATAATTCACAAGATCATAAGCATATTAACAATTTAGAAAGAATGAAATGGAATTAAGCCTTCCCAGAAATTATAATGAGTTATTACACGTGCGGCCCAGTCTCTTTCAATGGTGTAATGCAAAGCGATGTGCAGAACCTGACTTCAAACTGTCACAGACGCAGGTCATCAGAGATACGCTTTCTTTTTCTAAATAGAACTTAGAAAAATGGACCCAGACATTTTAGAAAGATTTTCAGTAACAAAGACTGAAACTTAAAATATTTGGGGTGAGCCAGGAAATTATTAGCCACAATGCTTAATTCTCTGTCCATATATTGTTTTTATTGAATCCATTTAAAACATAAAATATATTGAGAAGTAAGAGAACCTGATATATTTAAATAGATATTTTGATATATTGAATAAAAATGAATAGTTACTAAGGCCTGATTATATTTGCAAAAAAAAATTCTTTTTAATGATGTGTCTCCTCATTGTGGTTAATTGTACTTATGGTAATCTTTGTCCATTATTCAAAAAGTTGCTTTTTTTGTTGCCATGTGTTTACTTTTTAAAGTTATATTTTATTGATTATGCTATTACAGTTGTCCCAGTTTTTCTGCCTTTTACTTCCTCCACCCAACACCCCCCATTACCTCAGGCAATCCCCCCACCATTGTTCATGTCCATGGGTCATGCATATAAGTTTTTTCGCTACTCCGTTTCCTATACTGTACTTTATATCCCCATGGCTATTCTGTAACTACCTATTTATACTTCTTAATATCCTCATCTCTTCACCCATTCCCCACATCCCGCTCCCATTTGGCAACCATGAAAATGCTTTCTCTATCCATGATTCTGTCTCTGTTCTTCTTATTTGCTTAATTTTTTAGATTCAGTTGTTGTTAGATCTGTATTTATTGCCATTTTAGTGTTCATAGTTTTGATCTTCTTTTTGTTAAATAATTTCCTTTAGCATTTTATATAATAATGATTTGGTGATGATGAACTCCTTTAGATTTTTCTTGTCTGGGAAGCTCTTTATCTGCCCTTTGATTCTAAATGATAGCTTTATGGGCAGAGCAGTCTTGACTGTAGGTCCCTGCTTTTCATGACTTTAAATGATTCTTGCCATCCCTTCTAACCTGCAAAATTTCTTTTGAGAAATCAGCTGACAGTCTTATGGGAACTCCCCTGTAGGCAACTAACTTCTTTTCTCTTGATGCTTTCAAGATTCTTTCTTTGTCTTTAACTTTTGGTATTTTAATTATGATATGACTTAGAGTGGGCTCCTTTGCATTCATCTTGTTGGGGACTTTCTGTGCTTCCTGGACTTGCATGCCTGTTTCTTTCACCAAATTAGGGAAGTTTTCTTTCATTTTTTTAAAAGAGATTTTTATTTATTTATTTTTAGAGAGAGAGAGGAAAGGAAGGAGAAAGCGAGGGAGAGAAATGTCAGTGTATCGTTGCCTCTCACATACCCCCAACTGGGGACCTGGCCTGCAACCCAGGCATGTGCCCTAATTGGGAATTGAACTGGCAGCCCTTTGGTTTGCAGGCTGGCACTCAGTCCACTGAGCCACACCAGCCAGGACTTCTTGAATTATTTTTTAAAATGGATTTCTAATTTTTTGCTGTTCCTCTTCTCCTTCTGGCACCCCTATGAGGCAAATGTTGGGATGCTTGAAGTTGCCCCAGAGGCTGCTTACACTGCCCTTGTTTTTTTGGGTTTTTCCTCTTCTTGTTCTTGGTTGGTTGGTTTTCCTTCCTTGTGTTCCCAATCATTGATTTCATTCTTGGCTTTATCCACTCTATTGTTGTTTCCCTGTAAATTATTCTTTATTTCAATTAGTGTATTCTTTGTTTGTGACTGGATCTTTTTTATGCTGTTGAGGTCCTCATTAAGTTCCTTAAGCATCCTTATAAGCACTGTTTTGAACTCTGCATCTGATAGATTGCTTATCTCCCTTTTGTTTAGTTCTTTTTTGGAGTTTTGATCTGTTCTTTCATTTGAACCATGTTTCTTTGTCTCCTCATTTTGGTAGCCTCCATATGTTTGTTTCTATATATTAAGTAGAGCTGCTTTGACTTCATGTCTTGGTAGTGTGGCCTCATGTAGTAGGTGTCCTGTAGGGTCCAGTGGCACAGCCTTCCCTATCATGCAAGCAGGGTACTTTAGGTGTGCTGTGCATATGGGCTGAGTACACCCTTCTCTTGTAGCTGAGTCTTGGTTGCTGTTGGTAGGTCAGTGGGTGGGATTTCCCCAGGCCATTCAGCCACAAGGACTGACCGTGACCACTGACCACCAACCTTTGCCCACTGTGGAAGATCAGCTGTGTAGGGGCAGGGTAGTGGTGCCCCGCTGTGGTTTATGGCTGTCCACTGGGTGCGCAGGGCCTGGGATTTCCCAGGTGGTACAAGCCAAGGTCCACTCCCACCTGTGTTTTTCCCAGGACCACCCTGCCTGAGCAGTGAAGCAATCTGAGATGGCTGCTACTTGTGCTGAGCTTGGAGATTCTCAGGCAAAGCTAAGCTGTGAATCTAGGCTGGCTGCTGCTAGTGGCATGCCTCCGGCCACTTAGCAAGTGGTATGGGGGCTGGAGGCTCACCGAGACCAGCTGTTGCTTGTTTGAAAGGATTTAGGAAGTTGTGGAGCGTGAGTCACCACCAGCCATTTATATGGAAAAGTCACTGTTAACAGCTGCAAGTTGGGTGGGAGGGTGCCTCAGGGGATCTCCAGGGTGGGCCAACAGTGTTAGCTAGGTTGATGTAGTCTCAGATATGGCACCCTCCTGCTGCCTCTGTGAAGGGAGGATTCAGAAAAGGGACAATGGCCTCTGCCCATCTTTCTGTCCAGGAGAAAGCTATCCGCAGTTCTCACCTTCATGCCAGACACTTCAGTTCCTCTCTGTATGCCACTGGTGCCTTTCAAGCTGCTACCCTGTTGCTGGAGCTCAGAGGGAGTGAGTCTGAGTAAGTCAGTGTGTGGGTTCTTCAAGAGGAATTGGTTGGGACTACAGAAGTTTCTTTCACGAACTCAATTCCCTCCTGTTTTTGCAACCAGAAGTTATGGGGACTTATCTTCCTGGCACTGGAACCCTGGGTTGGGGGCCCTGGTGTGGGGCTGGGACCCTTTGCTCCTAAGATATCCCTCCTGAGTTTTTATCTACCACATGTGGATGTGGGACCAGCCCATTCTGAGTCTCTGCCCCTCCTACCATTCTGGATGGTTGTGGTTTAATTCTGTAGTTGTCAGACTTCCATTCAACTCAATTTCAGATGGTTCTGAGTGATGGTGGTTCTGTAGTTTAATTGTGTGGTTGTGGGAGGAAGCAAGCCATGTTTACATATGCCACCATCTTGACTGGAAGTGTCCTGTTGCCATCTCTCTAAATGCCTTTTGCTTTTTATTTCTATCCCCTCCTCCCAGGGATCACACAACTGTTCAGTCCCTGTTGAGAAAGTTTAAAGGACTAAGGGAAGGTTAGGGAATGTGCTAAATCACGTTGGCATTGGCTTTGTTAGTGAAATGAAACTGCTTTTTTAAAGCAGATACCTGTAATTGGTGCTACTTGATCTTGTCTGTCCCTGAACTAGGGCCCAGTTCCATTTATAGAATATTAAGTCATCAGCGGATACAACACTGTTATAGTTTCCTAACTGAAAGGTAGGCAAGGAAGGTGAACACTATTCTTGAAGGATATTCTCAATCAGCTTAGGTATATTTAGTACTTTTTGGTATATAGTTCCCTCCCCCCAACTCTATTACCATATAACAGAATTCTTTATTTAAGAATATTTTGTTAGTATTAATGTGGATGGATTTTCTTATACTTGTATATCATACATGCTCGTTACTTTGGATAGGATTTTTTTGTAATATGTGTATATCATAATTAACTTTCTTCAAATGTATACTTAAATTTTTCTTTAACAAAAACTTTAATTTTGTGATTGTTAACTTAATTGTATTCGTTCCAGTGCTTCTTAGACAATTCTAATTTCAGCTTTATTTCTGCCTAATCAGGGTACAAGCTAAAGTTAGCATGTAACTTTAAGGAACATTTGCACACCCGTTTTCATGGAAGACAGTTGGATAAAAGGTCTTTAAAATTAAAAAGAGCTTTGTTTTTATCTCTATAACATAAAGCATTTTGTAAGTGGAAGAGTGTTTTAGTGTTGTAACCAACACTTAGTTTTGTTGGCAAACTATGATGGTACTTGATTTTTTCTGGGGGGGTACCTGTTATATTTTTGTGACTTTGTCCAGAATCTTAGAAATGTGCTTGTGTCTTACATAAGTACTCTTAAAACATTTTCATGACTAACCTTGACATTTTGAATTTTAATAAATACCAACTGAATATGAGAGTTAGTGTGGGGAAGAGAGTTAAATATGAAAGGAGTATAAGACCATGTCTTCTTTATTTATTCTTTACTGAGCAAATCTCAGCTGCCAGACATTATACTGAACTTGGGGGATGTAGGTATGGAACATTTATCCCTTATTCAGGAGCATTCAAATTCACACTCAAAGGCTCTAGGGGGAATACAAGGAAACAAACTATTAACACAGGGTGGTAAGACCTGAGGTGGTGGTATGAACTAGGTGTTCTGAGATTGAGAAGGGAGGTGCTCTTAAGTTAATTCTTAAAGGACTAAAAATTACTAGTCAAGTAGTAAGAGTGGCAATGTGACGGGCGTTGCCAGCTGAGAAAGTAGCACTTACAAAGGTATGACCAACTTGGAAATATTCTGGAATTTTAACTATTTTGGTTATGCCCCAGAAGAATTCTTAAATTGAACAGTTAATGGATTTAATTTGCAAGCTGAGTGAGAAATAGCTAAAAATGTTTTGATTCTGACTAGGGTGGGAGCAGGGGTCTTCTTCCTGATGGAGGGTTTCAGGTGTAGCAGAGCAGTATCTACATCAGAATTCGGAATGATGACAAGATTGCAAATATATTGTGACCTGTATAGGTCTTTAAATCTGTAGAGTTTTTAAAGATTTTATTTACTTATTTTCAGAGCGGGGAGGGGGAGGGAGAAAGAGAGGAAGAGAAACATTTATTGGTTACCTCTCATATGCCCCTAACTGGGGACCCAGCCCACAACTTAGGCATGTGTCCTGACTGGGACTCAAACAGTGACCTTTCAGTTTCCAGACCAGTGCTCAATCCATTGAGCCAAACCAACTAGGGCCAGATCTGTAAAGTTTTGCAGAGGGAGAGACGTCATCTTTGTGGAAGAGGTATAATTGTCTTACTCTGTGAGTACTCAAGAAGGTACACTAGTGTGAGCCCCAGAAACAAGCCTTATTTTAGTAGCTGCTAATATTGAAAAAGCAAAATTCATTTTATCCATTATGTTTCATTGTCTGTGATGATCTGGCAGTAAGTTAGCCACAAACCTGGTCCAGAAAAGAAACCATGGTCCACTTTGGAGCATATAGCTAGTGAGAGTCACATATTATGAGCCACTCTTATGTTGTCTGACCTTATCAGTTTGTGATGGTGTCCTGGTCTTATTATTTAGCTATGATAGACAGACGATACAACCTTTAGGGAGATAAGCAGTTTCATCTTTTTTTAAAAAACGATTTTATTTATTTTTAGAGAGAAGGGAAGGGAGGGAGAAAGAGAAGGGAGAGAAACATCAGTGTGAGAGGGAAACACTGATCAGTTGCCTCTCACACATGCCCCAAATGGGGGCTGAACGTGCAACCCAGGCCTGTGCTCTGACTGGGAATCGAACCAGCAACTTGTGGAACAGCGCCCAACCAACTGAGCCACACTGGTCAGGGTTAATTGTGTCTCTTGACAGTTCTATTCTGATTCCTGTGGCCTTCTTTGGTTTTCTTTTTTTCATAAGTGCTGTGCTTCTTCAATATTTCCATATCTGCTCCAGAATGTAGTCTTAAAAACAAAAAATCTAGAGTAATTCTTGATATTAATTAAGAAATGATTCCTACTAAAATAGAGAAATCCTAATCAAGGAGGTTCTTCTGTGGAGATTCTATCATCAATTCAGTAGTATTTCCTAAATGCCCATTATGTGCCAGGCACTGTTGTAGATTTTGAGATTACATCAGTGAATAAAATTGTCTTAAATATTTGCTTACAAGGAGCTGACATTCCATTGGGCAAGAGCAACAATATGTTAGAAGGTAGTAAGTGTTATGGGAGGGAAGATAGATGGTAACATGGGAGTGTTGCAGTAAGGGTAGGGTAGTAATTTTAAAAGTGGAGTGGTCAGGGCAAACCTCACTGAGAAGGTGACATTTGGGCAAAGACTTGAAGGTTGTAATGGTGTAAGTCACATGAGTATCTGAGGGAAGAACATCCCAGAATGAGAGAGCAGCCAGGGTAGAATTTTTGACTTGAGTTGACCCAGTTATGGTTGAGGAATAGAGAATCCCTGTGACTTAGTGCAGTGAGCAAGGAGGCAACTATTAGGAGTTGAGGGCAGAGAGGTTGTGAGCATTGAGGAGACCTTTTATGCCATTGGGAGTACTTTGGCTTTTACATTAAGTATAATTGAAAATAAACCCTAATAAAATTAAGTTAGGACTTCTTCCTTAGAGATCTAGGGTCAGGAGAAGGTAAGAAGTCACAGAAGGAACTTCTACTCTTAAGATAGCATAAATTAATGTTGTATCCTATATAAGCTTATAGCAAAATAAATAATAAGGTTTTTGCTGATATTTTCTACTTTATTTTTGATTGTAGGGACTTTCAGTTACCTTGATGATGTCCCATTTAAGATAGGAGACAAATTCAAAACACCAGCTAAAGTTGGTCTACCTATTGGCTTCTCCTTGCCTGATTGTTTGCAGGTTGTCAGAGAAGTACAGGTAAGTGGTGATTTTTAGTTAAAGTTCAGTGCATTTAAAAGTTTAATAAGTAAGAATTTGATTTATAGTGAAATAGAAAAAATAATTCTCATGTCTCTTATTTGTATTTCTTATAGCTTCTGTTATTGTTTGGCTCACATTGTCTCTCTCTAGCGCATGTGCTTTGTGTATTTATTACAGATCTTGTTTAATCTGTTAAGTTCCTGGGATTCTGTGCCTTGTCTGAAAGAAATCCCTATTGCCTATCTGACTTCGGTATTCAACTCTTTTCCTTTTCTTTGTTAATATCCTCATTATCTTCTTAGTTACTGAACTTAGATAATAATTTTTTCTCTGCCCTGTCTCCCTTTTACCGTCCAGTCCATTCATGTTCCCTACAAACCAGGTTACTAGCAATTTGTTGAACATAGTGTGTATATTACCTGTCTGTGTCATGCTTTTTCTCATGAGCTGTTATTTCCACTTAAAATATTATTCTCTTTCTCACCATACTAATAGCTGTTAATCTTCTAGAAATGCCATCTCCTCAAAAGCTTTCTCAACATCTCGTCTTTAAAGCTCAGTTGCATATAAATGTATATACAGAATTACTTCTTGAAAGTAGCAATAGCCCTATGTTTTGTGACTTGCTTTCTTCCTTCAGTACACATTTAATGAATGCTTGCTTTTGAGTGGTGTGCTGCTAGGCTGAGGATAGAGATAAATGCCTTAATCACTGTCCTCAAGGAGCTTATAGTTTAGAGGAAGAGTCAGGTGGAAAAATATAAAGTACATTTACTCATTCAAAAACTTCTTCCTGTGACTTCAGAATTTTAAAAAATATACCTTCTGTCAAAGCTGTTTTGTTTCTGAGGGATTACTAAAGCATCAGCATGTTATTACGAAAAATATTCTTTGTTATATCTTTCAGTCTATATGCATTAGTAATCATAGTGGGAATATTTTAATTACATTTTTGAAAATAACAGATTTATTAAGATATAATTCACATACCATAAAATTCACCCTTTTAAGGTGTGCAAATAAGTGGTTTTTAGTATATCCAGAGTTGTGTAACCATCATTATGATCTAATTCTAGAACATTTTTATTGCCCCCAAAAGAAACTCCGTGCGCATAGAAGTCACTCCTATTTTCCCTTCTTCCTCAGCCCCTGGCAAACACTAAATCTACTTTCTGTCTCTATAAATTTGCCTATTCTAGACATATATAAATGGAATAATACAACATACAGCCTTTTGTAGCTGCCCTATTTCACCTGGCATAATGTTTTCAAGGTTTATGCATATTGTGTGGATGAAATATTAGTACTTCATTTATTTTTATGGCTGAATAACATTCCATGGTAGTGATAATACCATATTTTGTTTATTCATCAGTTAATGGATGTTTTGGTGGTTTCCACTTTTTTTTTACTATTAGTAATAATGTTACTATGAACATTCGTATACAGGTTTTTGTATGGACATATGCTTTCCATTTTCAGAATTGTTAGGTCCTATGGTAACTGTAACCTTTGGAGGAATTGCCAGACTCTTCCAAAGTAGCTTCATCATCATCATCATTATCGTTGTTGTTGTTGTTGTTGTTATTATTTTACCCTCAGTGGCAGAATATTTTCATTGCTTAGAGAGAGAGAGAGAGAGAGAGAGAGAGAGAGAGAGGAGAGAGGGAGAAACATCGATGAGAGAAGGAAACATCGATTGGTTGTCTTCTCGTTTGGGCAGGACCAGGGATCAAACCCACAACCTGAGTATGTGCCCTGACTGGGAATTGAACCCGCAACCCTTCTGCCTACAGGACAATGCTCCAGCCAGCTGAGCCACACCAGCCAGGGCATGGCTGCATTATTTTATAATCACACCCACCCTGCACGAGGGTTCTAGTTTCTCCACATCCTTGCCAGCTCTTGTTATTATCTTTTTGGTTATATACATCCTTTTGGGTGTGCAGTAGTCTCTTATTGTGGTTTTGATGTACATTTCTTTAATTACTAATGATGTTGAGTGGCTTATATATTTTTGAATGCTGCATTGATTGACATTCCTTTTGTGTATGGAGACTTTATTGGACTGGAAAAGATTCTCTTGTAAAGTTTTACCATGTTTTGTTTGCCTGGTGACTTTTTTTATTGGCAACAACAAATATTTGGTGAACACCTCTGTTTGTGCAGGACACCATTAGCAATATAACAAAAACACCATCTTCTTTCATTAGTTCTCATATCTACTGCTTCATTGATCCATTCAGAAAACTTTTTTTTAATTAAAAAAATTTTAATTACAAAAATTTTTTATTTTAGAGAGAGGGGAAGAGAGGAGGACAGAGAGGGATAGCAACATCTATGTGAGAGAAACATTGACTGGTTGCCTTCTGTACGCGCCTGACCTGGGATCAAATCTGCGACCCAGGCATGTGTCCTGACGGGGAATCAAACCAGTGACCTTTCGGTTTGTGGGACAGCACCCAGCTGAGCCACACCAGCCAGTGCAGAAAACTGGTTTTGAATGCTGGGAATTTTCTGTTTATTTGATCAGTGCTCACTACACTCATAGCATCCAATAATAACAAAAGGGGAGATCAGTTGCGAGTTCTGTTCCCATGTGGGCCCGCTGAAATTGTTTTGTTCTCTAATGGCAGAGTAGCTTTAACCTTTGACTGCCTGGGGTCTCCTTGGGGAATTTGGCTGTGGTATTGGTGCTGGATCCTTCCCTTTGCAGAGAATAGTCAGACCTGGAGTTGTAGAATGATAGCTTGAAGCTTCCTATAACTGTCATATTTGCCCTTGCCTAGTAGTACAAACTCAGTTTTTCAGCTGAAAATTCATCAGAGGGAGCCAATACAAAAACATACATAACCCTTGCAACCCAGGGTCCAGAAAGCTTTCATTAAATGTGGTGGTGGTAGCCACAGTAGTGTGGGGCGTGGCCCTTAGTGTGAAAGTTTAGAGTGGATTCTGGTGCCATTCATTCATGGGCTGGAATTGCCATATATTAGTTGTGTAATCTTGTGCAGATTGCTTTAACTCTCCAAGCGTCCATTTTGTTATCTGTAAAATGGAGGATAATTAGCTTTTAAGGTTGTTAAGTAAAATAATGTAGTTATTATGCTTACTCTGGTTCTTGGTACTCCATATTTTTTGCTGTTATTATTTATTATTATACACTCAAATGACATCTTATTTTTTCACTGTAATATTTCTGCTATTTTCCCCCCATATTTTTTCTATGTCCCACGTATTCTAATTACTTTAGTAATTTTTTTTAAAAAAAGCTAAGTAATGATTTTATTAAAAAGGAGAGAAATTTCCAATTGTTCTTAGAAGTAAAATATCAGAGACCTGTGTTTATAGGCAGCAGGAAGTTGGTTGCAGCCTCAGTTTTTGGTGGAGGAAACAGTTGCAAAATTGGATTTCCTCCACAGTTAGAAGCATCAGTCTGCCTGAGTGCTGTTTCTCACTGTGCTGTTAGTGGTAGAAAGGAAGCACACTAATTCCCCAGGTGTCTTTCTGAGGCCTAGAAGCTGGCTCAGGGCTGTAAATGAACTTGAAATGTTTATTTTCAGGCTTCCCTTGTATTGTTTGAAGCTGAAAGGGTTGGGGATGACCAGAGGTACTTTGTTATGTTTCTTCTACTCTGTATCTCTTTTCTCTCCTTTCCCTTTCTTTTTTACTAAGGTGTCTCCAACTTTGAACTGGCACACATGGCATTGATTAGCTTTGGTACTTTAGGGTGAATGCCAAAGGTTTTGTTTTCTCCTGTCTCCAGGTGAATTTCGTTTTATGTAATAGATGTATTTTTTTGAGTGTGCAAATGAAATTTTTGTAAACTGAGCTATACTTAAAGGTATTAAGAAACCACAAAGTAAATCCTTGTGCAGTTTGTTCTGTAAAATCTTAATTTAAATATGTCTAGATTTCTTCATTATCCATTTTCCTGCATTTAGAGTACAGTCTATTCATTATAATTGCATAGTGTTTTAAGAAGCATAGAATTTTTAGACTGACTGGGTTCAAATCCAGACTCTACCACTTAATAGCTTTTACTACCTTGGGCAAGATAACAGTAGTAAAGGGCTGTTGAGAAAATCTATAGGGTTACTATATAAACTGTGTTTCTGTGCTTTGAATCATGTATGGTACCTTGTAACGTGCTTCTTAAATGTTAGGAGCTGTCATTAATGAGCACTGGATCTGTTAGGGCATTGTGCTAGGTAATAGAGATCTTAAAGCCTAAAGCCCAGTTTGCTGCCCATGAGAGGCTTATGATATTGCTGGGGAAGTGTTTAGAGAAAGATTAAAGCTAAGCTTTGTATCAAATGGTAAAGACAGATGCTTTATAAGAACTGTTAAAAGGAAAGAAGAGGCTATAAGGAAAGCTTCATAAAGGAGGTGGCTGAGCTTTGAGCCACCAATGAGTTCTAGGAAGGGAAATGGCCATAGGGGAGAGAAGCAAGGGAAATGGCTAGGGAACATTTGGCCTGGTGCATAGGATTAGAGGGTGGTGGGAGTTCTTTTTAATTAATTTCTAGAAGTAACCTGAGGGTGTAGTTTGATTAAATCATATGACTAGGAAGCCTGATCATTCAGTACACCTTAAATGCAGCCTTGCCCAGTTCTCCTCTTGTGCTGAGTGGGGAAGTGAATTGGGTAGGGTTGCACTGGGGAGGGGCAGCCACCTGGGTTCATACCTCCTTTCTCTGATATATCTTTGCAGTATGACTTCTCCTTGGAAAAGAAAACCATCGAGTGGGCTGAAGATATTAAGAAAATCCAAGAAGCCCAACGGGCAGAGCGCATGGCTGAGGAAGCAGAAGCTAAAGTGAATTCTAAGAGTGGGCCAGAAGGCGATAGCAAAATGAGCTTCTCCAAGACTCACAGTACAGCCACAATGCCACCTCCTATTAACCCCATCCTTGCCACCTTACAGCACAACAGCATCCTCACCCCAACTCGGGTCAGCAGCAGTGCCACGAAACAGAAAGTTCTCAGCCCACCCCACACAAAGGCAGATTTCAATCCTGCTGACTTTGAGTGTGAAGAAGATCCATTTGATAATCTCGAGTTAAAAACTATTGATGAGAAGGAAGAGCTGAGAAACATTCTGGTAGGAACCACTGGACCCATTATGGCTCAGTTATTGGATAATAACTTGCCTAGAGGAGGCTCTGGGTCTGTGTTACAGGATGAGGAGGTCCTGGCATCCCTAGAGCGGGCAACACTAGATTTCAAGCCTCTTCACAAACCCAATGGCTTTATAACCTTACCACAGTTGAGCAACTGTGAAAAGATGTCGCTGTCTTCCAAAGTGTCCCTCCCCCCCGTTCCTGCAGTAAGCAATATCAAATCCCTGTCCTTCCCCAAACTTGACTCTGATGACAGCAATCAGAAGACAGCCAAGCTGGCAAGCACTTTCCATAGCACATCCTGCCTCCGCAGTGGCATGTTCCAGAATTCCCTAAAGCCTTCCACCCAAAGCAGTGCCAGTGAGCTCAATGGGCATCATACTCTTGGGCTTTCAGCTTTGAACTTGGACAGTGGCACAGAGATGCCAGCCCTGACCCCTTCTGATATGATCTCCCAGATGCCTTCCTTCTCTGTCTTGTCTGTGTGCACAGAAGAATCATCACCTCCAAATACAGGTCCCACGGTAAGCCTTTAAAACCCACCTAAATTAAAGCTCCAAAGATTTCTAAATTCTACCTAGGAGTTACCACTGTCACATTCTTTTTTTCAAGGTTTAGGGCAAGATGGGCATGGCCAAATTGACCTTGCTTATATATGTATTCTGGTTCTTTTCCTGAGCACAAGGATTATTAGCTCTGCACCTGCCTGGTTTTAATGTGGGCTTGTTCCTGCCTGTATCTTTTGGTCTTTTCCTTTAAAAAGATAATATATATCATGTGAATGTTGTTTTCTTGCCTAATCAGTTTCTTTTCTGTGCTGCATGTCTTATATTTGCATTTTTTAAAGGCTTTCTTTTTGTGTGTGTAACTTTTTCCTATTACCTTTATTTTTTTAAGGTTGCTTGGTAGTCCTTATTATATATTCTCTTGCCTCCCTCTCTTCTCATTCTCCCCTGAAGTTTGGTTCTTGTGTATGCCATGGTTCAGCTAATTTGGGGTTGTTTCTTCAGACGGGGTGGTGTCTTAGTACCTGAGAGATAATCTGTATTGAATCCAATTAAAATCCAATTAAAACATAAAAATTTGTCACCTTTAAACTCGGTTTTAATCCTGCAATTCTTTTTTTCCCCATCTCTACTAAGATATTATAGTTTTCTACAAAAGGAGGGAGAGGATGGGAAGGTAGGAATTCATATTTAGTGTTGAAGCATGGGTTGATAAAAAAAGTTACCTTGTGTCATCTTTTAGAAAATCCAGTTTTGTCACACACAAAAATGTTGTATATGCAGTGAGGTTACTTTGTCATAGTGTAGTCTTAGCTGCTGTTGTGGTTGTTTCAGCAGCACAGAATAATACATTGTTGCATTCTAGGATTGATATCATATAAGTCCAAGAACCTTTGCTATACCAGTCCATAGATTTTTTAAATGACAGTCTATCAAAGACTGTATTTAGAGCTAGAAAGGAGGCAGATTGTATTGGTGAGATTTCTCAGAGACCACAACAAGCCTGCTCTTAGTTGGTAGAAGGATGAGCCTTGGCCTGCTTATAGCGAATGTAAGGTCTCAGCAATAACATTTTCAGTAATGATTGTCTCTGTGTCAGTGCTTCCATTGTCAGAGCTCACTGCTGCTTGTAAACTTCCATGGACCTTGGCCCAGATAAACTCAGTAGACTACATAACTAGTGTTACCTCCTAGGAGTAAACTTCATCCTAATTCTTCCTGACTCCTATACTTTAAAAGAGAGCAGCTTTAAAAAAAAAAAGATTTTATTTATTTATTTTTAGAGAGGAGAAAGGAGGGAGGAAGAGAGGGAGAGAAACATCAATGTGTGGTTGCCTCTCATGTGCCCCCCACCCCCACCAGGGACCTGGCCAGCAACCCAGGCATGTGCCCTAACTGGGAATTGAACCTGTGACCCTTTGGTTCACAGGCCAGTGCTCAGTCCACTGAGCCACACCAGCCAGGGCCCGACTCTCATATTTTAGAGAAATTAAAAGCACCCTGGGAAAGATTAGGGATCCTCAGCACCCCCACCCCCTCTAGTAGTAAGCATTTAGATGAACTAATGACAGAGGTCCTTCTCAAACCAGAACACTCGTCATTCTTTGACCCACGTGATTGTGAAATTTCTTTTGGATCCATTCATTTTAGGGTGGGAAGGGGCCTGTTTCTTGCTGGGTTGAGGACTTCCTGCTTTCAAGGGGCAGATAGAAATAGAGCTGGAGTTTTGGCGTTCTTCTAAAAGTCATGACCCTTACCCTTAGGGAGCAAAAGCCTGGTTTCCATCCTGGCTCTCTCTCAGTGTCAGGTTTTGTTCTTTTTTAAAACATATTTTATTGATTATGCTATTACAGTTGTCCCATTTTTTTCCTCCCCTTTATTCCCCTCGGCCCTGAACCCCCACTCCCACCAGCATTCTCCCACTTAGTTCACGTCCATGGGCCATACATATAAGTTCTTTGGCTTTTCCCTTTCCTATACTGTTCTTAATTTCCCCGTTTTGTGCCTGCCACTTACACTTCTCATTCCCTATACCTTTTCCCCCATTCTCCCCCTCTACCCTCCCCACCGATAACCCTCCATGTGATCTCCATTTCTGTGATTCTGTTCCTGTTGTAGTTGTTTGCTTAGTTTGTTTTTGTTTTTATTTTTTTAGGTTCAGTTTTTGATAGTTGACTGTGTTGTCATTTTACTGTTCATATTTTTTATCATCTTCTTTTTCTTAGATAAACCCCTTTAACATTTCATGTAATAAGGGCTTGGTGATGATGAACTTTAATTTTACTTTATCTGGAAAGCACTTTATCTGCCTTTCCATTCTAAATGCAAGCTTTGCCGGATAGAGTATTCTTGGATATAGGCCCTTGACTTTCATGACTTTGAATACTTCTTTCCAGTCCCTTCTTGCCTGTAAGGTTTCTTTTGAGAAATCAGCTGAGAGTCTTATGGAAACTCCTCCGTAGGTAACTGTCTCCTTTTCTCTTGCTGCTTTTAAGATTCTCTCCTTACCTTTAATCTTGGGTAATGTAATTATGACATGCCTTGGTGTGTGCTGCCTTGGGTCCAACTTATTTGGGACTCTCTGAGCTTCCTGGACTCCCTGGAAGTCTATTTCCTTTGCTAGATTGGGGAAGTTCTCCTTCATTATTTTTTTAGCTAAGTTTTCAATGTCTTGCTCTTCCTCTTCTCCTTCTGGCACCTCTGTGATTCGGATGTTGGAATGTTTAAAGTTGTCCCAGAGGTTCCTAAAGCCTCTCCTCATTTTTTTGAATTGTTTCTTCATCCTGTTCTGGTTGAATGTTTATTTCTTCTTTCTGCTCCACATTTTTGATTTGAGTCCCGGTTTCCTTCCCTTCACTGTTGGTTCCCTGTATATTTTGCTTTATTTCACTTTGCACAGCCTTCCCTTTTTCCTCCCTTTTGTGACCATTCTTCACCAATTCTGTGACTATCCAGATTACCAGTGTTTTGAACCCTGCATCTGTTAGGTTGCTGTCTCTTCATTGCTTAGTTCTATTTTTGGAGCTTTGATCTGTTCTTTCATTTGGACCATATTTTTTGGTCTCAGAGCGCCTATTATGTTGTGAGGGGCGGGAGCCTTAGGTGTTCACCAGGGCGGGGCAGCCTGGTCACTGCCTGGTGGCACCGTTTGTGGGGAAGGGGTCTAAGAGGGAATAATGCTGCCTGCTTGGCTTTTGGCCAGCTCTCAGTTGCTTCCCTCGCTATCCACAAGCAAATTAGGATCTTCTGGTGCCGATTCCCAGGTGGATGGGTTTGTG
Source organism: Mormoops blainvillei (assembly GCA_004026545.1). NCBI lineage: Eukaryota > Metazoa > Chordata > Mammalia > Chiroptera > Mormoopidae > Mormoops > Mormoops blainvillei. The sequence goes on along the minus strand of PVJD01000385.1, from coordinate 223,328 downwards.
TACGTTCTAGGACCCTGTGGGCCTCTCAAATGAACCCTCCTGTGAGACTGGCAGTTGTTTCTCCTGCCGCCACAACCCCTCCAGGTTTTTACCAGTAGAGGTTTTGAGGTTTTCTTTTCCCATGCTGGAGTCCTGGGTTGCACAGTCTGTCTCACTCCCCAGTTGTTCCTCCCAGTTAATTCCGTTTATCTGCAGGCAAACGTGGGACCTCCTGGTGCACCAGCTGCTGCCTTGCTGCGCGTCCCCCCTGCCCCTGCTGCCCGTCTCGCCCCTCCTACTGGATGTTTCTTCTTTAACTCCTTGGTTGTCGGACTTCCATTTTTCTGGCAGTTCTGGTTATTTTTTGTTTTAAAATTTGTTGTTGTCCTTCTTTTGGTTGTGTGAGGAGACAAAGTGTATCTACCTATGCCTCTGTCTTGGCCACTTCGTGTGAATTTTTGAAACCCACAGTGAGAACCTGTCCCAGTGACAGAAGCTCTTCCCTCCAGATTAGTTAACGACTTGAGGCCAGTGGGTGGTGGTGTGGTCAGCTGGGCTGTTACACACTGTTCACTCAGGAACTCCCAGGGAAGTATTCCTGGAATTTGGTCCTTGTTGGCTATTTTAGGCCCAGTGTTTGGGTCTTACTTTTCATATTTTGATTTCATGTTTTAGTGTTTATATAAACTAATCTTAGAAGTTGAGAAATTCATGGGATCATCTTGAGAGAATTATCTTGTAATGTACACTTATTCTGAGTCCAGTATAAAACTGTCTGATTTAGCTCTAGCCAGTGTCTTTTCCTACTGTCCCCCTACCGTTCAGGGGCCTTGCTCTGTTCACAGGTTAGGCTCATTCCACCATTGGGTCCTCTTTCTCCAGGTGTGGATACATACCTCTTTCAGATAGTTACTTAAGCAAATTATTTCTGCCTTTTCCTTTACACTTCTGGTTCTCAGTTTACTAATTGTGGCCACTAAGCATAAAAGTAGTGCCAATTTTCTTTTAATTTGTATTTTAAACAGTTTTTGACATATGGAATCTCTTAGCATTAGGTGTTCAAATCTGTTGATCATTTCTTATGTTGTTATTGCTTTAATACTTATAAAGTTCTCCATCTGTAAATTTTAAAAATGAACTTGTTTACCAAAGTAATACAAGCATATTTTAATGAAATCCAGTAGTATTTAAAAGGCTTATATTGAAAAACAGTAGCTCCCTGCCTCACCTCTCTCCAGCTCCAGTATTGCTTCCCATTAGTCAGGCACTTTAAGCTATTTCCGCTGGGATTTCCTTCTTTCTAAATAAAATGCTTATATTGATTTTTTTCTAAATTTTATCCATTTTAGACCGTTTTATACTTTTATAGTTGCTGGGGATTTAGCTTTTATAGTCATCCCTCTACCTTCTTCTCAGATCCTCCATCATATTTACATCACAAATTTTGGGTAAGTTAATGTGAATAATGTTATTCACATTATGATTGGGTAAATATATATTGCCAAGTTCAGATAGTATACTGTGATTACTTTTTTCTTTGGTGTGGCTTTTTCTTTCTCATAAACTATCCTATTTAAAAATGCTGCATAGTTTCTTTGTATTTATTTATAATTTTTTCCAAATGCTCCAAAAGACCTATCAAATGCCTAATGATAATTTTCCCATTTAAATGTTAGCTAACCTTTCAGTTTTTGAGTCCTCAAATACCCAAAAATGTCTTAATTTTACCATCGTGCGTTAATAATAAATGATATTCACATTTCTTATTTGAAGATTATTTTCCTTTAGGGATTTTGAAGACATTACGTCCTTTAATTTTTTTTTTTTAATTGAAGTATAAGCTCCATTGATTTCTAGTATTCCTTAGTCCTGTGCCATTCTGAGTTGTTCTTCCTGCCCTGACTCCCCTAAGCTTTTGGGATTCTTTTATTCATTTCTGGAGATTTGAATTTTACCAGTGATGGGCCTTGTTCATTCATTGTGCTAGGCCCTCCTGGAGCCTTTCAAACTAAGGCTCAGTCAGGCTCAGTTTTAAAATCTGGGATTTTTGGGGGGAAGTCTTTGATACTATTTTCTGGAATTCCCATAAGCTGGATGTTGGCTCTCCTTCACTGTTTTTCTGATTTGCTATCTTTTTTTATTTCCCAGCTCTTGGGAATATACCCTTGCCTATCTTAAAACCTTTAAAAAAATCTCACAACCTTTTAAATAAAAGTTTTACCTTATATTTTAAATTTCCAAGTGCTTCATCTACTCTCTTTTGTTTTAGTATTTCATGTTGGTGGCTTGGCTTTCTATTTATGTTTTAGAGTGAGCACTAAAATAAAAAGGGAAGAATGTATGTGTTGGGCTGTGCTTGCTGATCATTAAACGCCACTATAAGTTGAAGGTTAGTTGTCTTTGAGGGGAGCTCTGCAAAATGTCAACACGTGAAGGTCTTTGCAGTTATAGTTTCTCTATAGAGAATTCTGCTTGAGGGCTAAGGAAGGTTGGGTTAAGGCTGCTATAGACTTTTACTTAGTCCCAGTTTTGGTTCTTGTATCTCTGCTGTATGCGATGCCTGGTGTCTTACCTCTTTTTTGGTGTCTGGTTTGCATTTTCTAGAGGCTAAACCTTTTGCTTCCTGTAGAGGGGTGAAGGTGGGTGTGAAAGGTATTGCTTGAGGGTTTTACTGCTTTGAGCACTCATTTGTGGTGTTGCCTTATCCCTGCAGTACCTTGTGCTTTTAAACACTGAACCTATGTATCCTAGGAGTTTTGAGGGGCTAATGGACTTAGAATTTCATTGCTTCTGTCAGTTACCATGCTTCATTTAGGTTCTGAAATTTCATTGTAATATATTGCCCCTGCTGTTCCCTCTTTTTCTTTGACCTTAAAGGTTAATAGTTTTCATATTATTTTAGTGGGCTTTGGGGAGGAGGGATCAGTGCTTGTGTTAGATAAAAATGGGTTTTGAGGCCTGTAGTCTTGGCTTTTCTCAGCTGACTTTTAGAGTTTTAGCTATGTAATTTTGAACTTGCTTCTAGGACAGCGGGCTCCTTGCCTCCGTCTCCTAACCCTACTACGCCTCCCCCATAAAAAAGGGAAATAAAGAAAATTTTGTTGAAACACTTTTCCTTGTTCCTGGGAGCTGGGCCAGGCTGTAGTTTGGTCCTTTGGCCTTCATGCCTTGGGCCTGAGTCATTATCAGAAGTGATGGGAGGAGTTAATCATGGGACTCTGTCCACCAATCATACTGGGGTTAAATAAGGTTGGGTGGCTGGGAGCAGGATGCCTGTAGCCAGTGCAGTAGAGGTAGGGCCCTGGAGTACACATGGCAGTCCTTGAGGGCACAGCCTGGTGTGGCTAATTGTCCTTTAGTCCTGGCTCTGTAGGACAGCAGCTGTAGCAGAGAATTGAAGGGCAGTGCCTGGTGAGGGGTGAAAGTGGAGTACCCTCAAAAGTCTGGGCCCCTAAGCTGGCCATGTGTGGGAATAAGTGCTCACAGTCTGCCTAGCCCAGTGATAGAAATGAGAATAGAGACGTTGGGAGAGGCAGCTCCAGAGTTTGGGGTTTTTGAGGTGAATGATCCCTTCAGGACTCTTCTGAAATACAGCCTCGGAAAGGGAGACGGAGCCCTGGAGAGAAATCATAGTGGCCACCTTGGGTTTCAGTCCCATGGACAGAACTTCAGCTCAGGCCCAGGGGATCTGGGCCTGGAAGGGCATGTGGCTCTTGTGGTGCTTTCTCATTCTGCAAGGTGGGCTGAGGGCAGAGGACAGCCACACTTGGACATGTTTTCCCAGCTTTTCCTTCCCTCAGCTGGAGCTCCCGTACCCCTCTTCCTTCCTCTTCACGATGTAAGGCCAGCAACCTGGCCCTTTCTCCCAGGCAGACTGCTTGACTAGTGGTTTGATTAGTGTCAGAAATGACAAGCCTCTAGACTGGGCCATTTCAGGGACATGTCTTCTGGGATCCATGTCTTTCTTCTTGCCTTGATCCTCTTATTTCTCCACCACCAGGTCACACCTCCAAATTTCTCAATGTCACAAGTGCCCAACACTCCCAGCTGTCCCCAGGCTTATTCTGAACTGCAGACACTGTCCCCCAGTGAGAGGCAGTGTGTGGAGACAGTGGTCAACATGGGCTACTCATATGAGTGTGTCCTGAGAGCCATGAAGAAGAAAGGAGAGAATATTGAGCAGGTGAGTATTTGGTTGGCAGGGGTGGAGTTGGAGTTGGGGAGGGGTGCATGGTGCTAGAGAGAGGTCCCAGACCTCTGGAACTGAAGCAGTGTCCTGCCTCTATCCTAGAGCCACTCAATCACACAGCACCATTGTCTGTTCCTGTGAGTTTAGGGGGACTCAGGACACTTTGTTGGGGAAACCAGCAGCCTCAGCAACAGTGTTTCTGTTTTGGGGCTGCTCTGGAACCTTGGCTGAAGGAAAGCCTTGGGAGTATTGAAACTGTTGGACTATTATCCAACTACCTCTCCCCCCTTCTCTGCCCCTCCTGCAAGTGCACCCTGGGGTTGAGGTGTGGTCACATTTCTTCCATAAATGTTTATCCTGTCATAACTGCCCAGGGAGTTTTAAAATAGGGTACTGGAATCCTAAACCTTAAGGGCATTTTCTGACTTGAGCTGTTTCATAGGGGAATATCTTACCCAGGCTGTAGAGTTGATGTTCTGGGAGATATGCGTCAGCTGTGACAGGAAGTCCTTTGAAAAATGGCTAGTCATGTTCAGAAGGGTGTGCCTCTCTGTTCAGCAGATAGTCACTGAGGTTCTGTTGTGTTGGATACAGTTCAAGGCACAAATCAAGTCCTGTCTAGGATCTAATAGCCAGGGCGTGGAGCAGACGGCACCCTTGCTGGTTTGTGTAAGACTCTTGGGAAACAGACAGGAGTGGCAGTAGGTACTTAGACCTCGTTTCTCTTTTTAGATTCTCGACTATCTCTTTGTACATGCACAGCTCTGTGAGAAGGGCTTTGATCCTCTTTTAGTGGAAGAGGCTCTGGAAATGCACCAATGTTCGGAGGAAAAGGTAGGAACCTTCATGCTTGATGGGCCCCCTGTGGAAAGGAGAGTTCCTTGCTGGCCCACAGCCCCCTTTCCCTACCAGTGCCTGCAGGCAGAGGCAGTTGAAGTACAGAATCCTCCAAGTGTCCAGATGGGTGTTTGGCTCAGACGAAACGGGTCGAAGACTATCTAGAATCCCAAAGGAGGCAAGAGGAAAAGGACCTGGGCAAAAAGCCATACTTTTGGATAACTGGAAAGATTGTTAGTCACTGCCTGTCCTGCTGCCTGAGAGCAGCTGGTTCTGGGTTCAGTATCCTGCCTTGACGGAAGTGTGGATATGGTGGGTGATGGGACTGGAACAAAGGTTAGCAAGGTTTGGGGCTGTGATTCCACCTGTCCCACCTTCTCCACAGCCCTTCTTTGATTGCTAGGGGATCTCAGAGAGGCTTAGGAGGCTCTGGCAAAGGATACAGACTCCCCCAAGCAGCCCCTACACATGTATTTCTTCACTCAGCTGTGTGGCCAGCCGCCTTTCGTTAATCTGTACTCTCTTCTGTCCCTTAGATGATGGAGTTTCTTCAGTTAATGAGCAAATTTAAGGAAATGGGCTTTGAACTGAAAGACATTAAGGAAGTTCTGCTATTACACAACAATGACCAGGAAAATGCTTTAGAAGACCTCATGGCTCGGGCTGAAGCCAGCTGAGACCAGGCCCTGCCTAAGCCCTGCCACGGAACCACCCCTGCAGGAGGCCCTGAGGGAGCCCACCTATGGGGAAGGAGAAGGGGCACACTTCCAGATTTTCTTTTGGGGGTGGAAGGTCAGGTGTGGAGACTGTGCTTGCCAGTCTCTATGAGCCTAGGCCCTGAGCTGGGGAGAAAGTGGGAAAGATTTGGGCATATGAATGCCCTCAGAACTGTCCTGGCTTCTTCCATATTAAATGTATTTGTATTTTGAGAAGTGTCCTTCTCACCTTGGCCCTCCAAAGAGACTTCTCTGGTTTTTCTGGGGTCTCTATGTCCTCAGCTGAAACCTGGCTTGGCTGCCAAAAGGAGTCAGGGAGAAGGGGTGGGAAGGCCATACTCAGTGCTGCTCTGGGGCTAGATGTTTCCCTCCCCTGCACTGGTGGACGGAACTCTAATACAGATGGAGTGCAATTGAAAGGTTCTTCCAGGGTGTTTTTTTTTTTTCTTCCCTTTTTAACAGTCTCTTAGTATTACACTGGTTCTGCAATGTCACTGAGGTGCAAAGAATGCCCTTTTCCCCATAGGGCCCTGTTTGCCTCTTCTGCCAGGCAGTTACCACGCTTCTCTGAACTAGCCTGTTTCTTCTGGCGTGGTTTGGACCATAATCCTCTGCTACCAGGATTTAGAGACCCCCTGCTCTAGGAAACAGTTGTCTCATCAAGAAATCATTGGCCCCTTCCCAGAGTATCAAGGTGGGGAGAAACAGGCAATGATTTAGTTGTCCAGCACTAACTCCACCTCACTTCTCTTCGGAGAACAGCCTTTCCTGCCAGCCCCTGCTCTAGGATGACATAATGAATAACACCTAGTCATAGAAATCAGTCTCTTTGGTTTGTTTTATATAATGCTGTACATCATTAAAGATCTAAATACAAAGGAAATACAGTCTTGATGAATCTAAAGTAATTTGCTAACTATTTTGATTCTTCAGAGAGAACTACTAATAAAAATATAAAAGGTATGTCCTGCTATCATAATTTCTTTATTGCCAAAGGTTGTTTTACTGGTGGTGGGGGGAATTGAAGGGATTTCCTGCTTAGATTTGCTGGGGATGAAACAGGACCTAACCATTTTGTCATTTTTTTTAATGATTAATTTTAGAGAGAGGCACATCGACTTGTTAAACATACTCACACACTCGTTGGTTGATACTTCTATGTGCCCTGACTGGGGATTAAACCCCACAACCTTGGCACATTGGGATGATGCTCCAGCCAACTGAGCTACCTAGCCAGGGCCCATTTTCTCTCATTTTAATACTTCCCACTCTATGCCTGTAGAACCCAGAAGCTGGCCCTCCAGTGTACCCTGATTTGGGTTTGCAAAGGCAGGCCCGGAAAAAGGTCTGTTTAAACCTGACTTAGCTTGGTCTCTGGGCCAGTGATATATGCCTTCCTGTGAGTTTGGCTTTTGAGCTGAGACAGGCTGAGCCTTTGTGGTAATCACCCAGAAATGAGAAGTCCTTCCTGTGAGTAGCACCAGGCATTTTTATGTACTCTGTGCCACAAGCAGGACTTAGATTCAAACTGCTTCACTAGCTCTCATTGGTGCTGTTGTATCTGATAAGAACTAGATTTATCCTTAAATTTTCTTGTCCTTATACTTAATACTGCCCCATAGTACCTATTGTGCTCTTGGCTGGAAGTGGATTTCTAATTTAGTGATCACTCAAGGGACTGCAGAGCCTTTGGGCAGGGGAAGCACCAAAGTGGAAAGGCATTGCCCTCTTGTGGTCAGATCAGGCATCGCCAGACAAAAGTTGACAAAGCAGGGCTGCAGTATCAGAAAGCCAGCTAGCCCCTCTTCTGGCCTTTAAATTTAATTAAGTCCTGCTTTTAAAACTTTAAAAAATTATTCTTTACCTGTAGGAAATTAAAGTTTCACACCATAAAGGGTTTCAGGGCCAATCTGTGACACACAAATCTCTATTTGACCCAGGTGGGCTTGGTAAATAGGCCAGCTGGAAGCCACTTTGTATTTCTTGTCTTAAGCTTCTCTTCCTGCTAAAAAGATAGGTAGCAAGCAGAACTCAAGTGAAGATATGTGTGTGTAAAAATTCTACTTCAGAGTCTCAGACTATTGACGAGAACACTCAATGCCAAGATACTGAACACAAATTCTTGAGAGGGAGGAGTGGACCAGGGTGATTCTAGATGAATGTGAGGCTAGGAGATAGACTTGCCTGAGAACCGCCAACTCTTCAACTATTCCATGAGTGGGTATGGTGGGTGAGGAGTCTTAGGAGGCAAGAGCTGCCACAGGAGTATGAGGACTGTTGGGGCCTGTAAAAGGCTGATCATCCCAGCAAAAGGCAGACATGGAAAAAGAATTGGATTGCAGGAAGGGGGGAGAAAAAGCATAAAGCCTGTCTCACATCTGCTGCTGTTAAACACATAGCAAGTCATGGTTTATTCATTTTACATTTCAAAAGCTAACCTAAAGCCCCAAACAATGGGGCAGAGCTCTCACCCTGCCCCTGTACCACTAGCACCGATGTTTTAGTTTTGGGGCTGAGTCCTAACAACAGGCACAGAATTCACCTGATAAATCTCCTGAGTTCAGCATGTTATCTTCCCCAGCTTCTGACCTCTGGCCTCTAGTTACCACTGACTACCCATACTCTTAATTTCAAATTCAGAAACATCTACACGGGTATTAATAGACCCAACTGTGTTTCCATAGACAAAGGGTTAGGGAGACTATTTTCTTCCAGCCCCAAATAAAAGGGAGGGGCACATTAAGATACTCATGTGCTTTTTGGAACTGAAGGCAAGAGGCTTGTCCCTGAGAGAGGAGCTGGGCCCAGTCGAGACCATGTGTGGCTATGGAGAGGCTGGCATAACAGGACTTGGGAGTTGGTTGACCTTCAGGAATACCTGGCAGAGGCCCCTCCAGCCCCTAAGAACCCAGCACAGGCTCGTGAGCTGCTCTACTACCCCATATAGGACCTTGCTCTACGATACCACTGTCTTCTCAGGGGCCTCGGATAGCCTGTGGCAGGCCAGGTACAGCTGCAGCTGGTTCCTCAGACTCTGGATGCATTTGGACTTCAAAACCATGATTTCATCCAACTGAGTGACAAAGTCTTCAAAATCCTGAGACAGGAAACAAAGGATAAGTGGTGCTGTTTCTGTCCCTCTCCCAGATAAACTTCTCTTGCAGGAAGATTTCAGAGCCCAGGCCCCTCCAGCTGGAAAACCTGAAAGACAGGCACTGTGGCAAAGGGTAGGGCCCACATCTCTGCACTTGAGACACTTTATATGTAGAGAGGTGTTTTTCTGGGTATGGGGTATTTTCATAGAAGTACTTCTGGTCTGCATGTGGCTCACTGTTTCTGTCACGGGGGGGAGGGGCAGGCGGGCAATAAGCCACTAGGAAGGCAGAATGGTGAAGGACAGAGGCTGCAAACATTTTAGCCTGGGAATAGGGAGCGTAGCACCATCATCCCACCTGTCCTTGTGATCCCTCAAGCTATTCCAGAGGAGTGGCAAGAGGAGGCCCAAGGCTTCAGCAGTGGTTATAGTGTGACAGCAGACCCTTAACCCGTACCTAACCACAGCAAACAAAGTTGACCATCAAACTAGCGACTGGCTAATTCCCAAAAGCCCCTGAGTATCCAGCCAAGGCCACTTACATTAGGAGCCAGTTGGCTCATCAGAGTCTCCTCCTTGAAGCCCAGCTTGGCCATTTCATCCAACTGTTCCTGGTGTGCTTGGATGACCACCTGCCTGGGAACACCAGAAGGGATACTATGAGCCTGTGGGCTCCCGATCTCTCCTGGGCAGCTTCCTGGAACTGAGCCCCATTTCCAAGCCAGGAGATGGCTCTGCTCAAAGTAATCAAGGCTTTGACTAGGACCAGCTCATCCCCGACCTCCCCCTTTCTTCATCTGTTCTTCTCTGGACTTGTCAAAGGAGAAGGGAATACCACTGAGATACTAGGAGAGACAAGGTCTCTGGAGCTATCCCCTAACTCCCCAGGTACGCTGTAAGGGACAGGACTGGGTGCTTCTCTACAGAGGAGCTGCCCACAGCTTCTCTGCAAAAAGGCTCAAGACTGTGCCACTGTAGCTGGCATACTTGGCACAAGGTAGGGCCTGCTACCTAGCAGGAAGACAGTCCCTGCACTTTGGCAGGCCTGCTCCAATACGTTTTATTCCTGCTATTCATGTCAGATGCATCTAGGCAGACTCCCTTGAAAAGCTGGACAAATCTTTCTCTAGTCATACAGCTCTTGACACAGCGAACCATAGCCATTCCCAGAACAGACAAAACAACATGCTGGGGTGAGAACAGGGGTGACAGAGGGGTTCAAGTCTCGGAGAAAATCCAACTTACTGTGCATGCCCCAGGGTGGGCTGATGCAGTGTCCCGATAGTCTTGGGAGAGCAGCTGGGGACCGGGGGAGAGCCTGGCCTTGCTGAGCACTTTTGGATTGGCCTGTGTTTGAGCCATACGATGTCTTCATTGTAGCAGGGCAACTTGATGGAGTCTGTGGACAAATCCAGCTCCTGCCAACCAAGCCCTGCCAGATACTTTCTCTGCTGAGCCCAGGGCTGGTCAGCCACATCACTGTTTCCTGTTCGTGGGATGGGTATAGGCTCACAGTAGGGTCCTCCAGTATGTATGGTGGAGAAGGGCTTTTCTGGGAAACCCTGGGAGCTGTTCAGCTCTGTCTCCTCAGCATCAGCGGCATACTGCTCACTAACCATGTGTTCCTGGGAGAAGAGTACGGTCTCTCTGCTCTGGCTGACCTCCCCCAGGTCAGCCTCCCTGTTGGGCAGCCTATCAGGTGGATGCCGATGGATGGGTGAAGGGGACAGAGCTGGAAGATCAGCACCAGGCTTATTGTCAGGGGGAGATGACGAGAGCCACAGGCGCCCACTTGCCAAAGACACTGGCAGAACTGCCTCTTGATCACCAGGTGACACTCTGTGGCCCACAGCTGGCCCCCCTGTGCCTATTGGACTGTGTATAGCCCCATCCTGGGCTGGCTGATTCAAGGGAGGGGTGCCCTCATCATCTGGGTTCTCCAGGAGGGACACAGTGAGGGGAGCCATCAGTCCAGAAGCATATTCAGAACACAGGCCTAATTCCTCTCTAGAGTCTTCTCCTTGGAGAGGGTTACTAGTTTTCATTGTTCTGGCTGCCATATTTGAGCTGTCTTCGCTGACTTCTCTCAGAGGTGTGCTGACTGTGTCTCTTTGGTCTGGGGATCCAGGAACTGCAATGAGGGATAGTGATAAAGCGAAGCCATCTTTCAGGGATGGTAAGCTGCCCTCAGCCTGCCCAGGAACTTCACTTTTGAAGGCATTCTGTTTGAGATCAGAGGCTGAGCCGCTGCCCCTTTTCTGGTTATATACAAAATCTACCTGTGAGCAGTAAGGCTTCTCTGCCAGTATGTCTCTGGGAGAAGGCCCTGAGGAAGTAGAGTCCTCTTTCCTGCTGCAGTCCAAGGGCACCTTACTTGGGCCGTGGCCAGGATCAGCTGCCGCTTTTCTGTGGTTTGTGGGATCCCTGGAGTACATCCAGCTTCCAGTTAGATCCTTCTCATCACCATCTAACCTAGGGCTAAAAAGGAGACTCTGCCGCCTTCCGGCCACCTGCTCCTCAGGACCTTGTTCCCTCTGATGAAGGAAGAAGGAGCCTTCACTGTTCTCCAGAGTGTTTCTGTGCTTTGTGGTCCTCTGACTGGAGACATGTGAAAAAGAATCTTCACTGAAATCGCTGTCATCAAGGTCCTCCGCTTGAGCTCCATCATGACTCTCAGAATTAGAGTGCAAGGGAGGAGGGGTTTCATTCTGGAGCTGCCCCTCTTGGGGCCTGTACTGGCATAAAAGCCTTTCCAGTGGTTGGTACTTCAACTTCTGTTGGAGGAGAGGTGGCTGCTGGAACTGCTGGTGATAAAAGCGCAAATGTTCCTCCCTTTCCTTCTGATGTGGAGGGATGTTTGTCCAAGCTTCTGAGGCAGGCCTGGCAAGCATGCCGGCCTTGCCGCCCTGACTGTACTCTGCCAGGTGGTGGACGTCGCCAAAGGAGAGCTCAACCCGTGACACAAGCTGCTTCTGCACTGGCTGTACAGTCTGTACTTTCTTGCACTTGGTGAGCTTACCATGCACCTGGTCTTCTCCTGGGCCAGGGGCCCTGCTTCCCCACCCGAGGGCAGTTTTGTTGCCGATTTGATTTTTTTCAGTGCACGGTGAAGCTGGCTCTTCTTCCTTTTTTTTGGCTAAATGTCCAGACCGCATGGTTCCTTTGACAGGGCTAGTCTGAATGACCCACTCTTGAGGAAGACTCCCTCTGGAACCACCCCTTTTACCAGGGACTTTGGGTACAGAGGCAAAAGGGATGTTGGGTGGGTGGCTGGCCAGAGGATGGGCCTTCCCTCTCATGGAGCCCGGTGCCACTGTGAGTGACTGCTGAAGCCCCAGCTTGACTTTTTTGGGAGAAGACTTGTCCCCTGTCAGGGCCACAGGGGAGCTCTGAATTCGTTTTGGAGAAGAGTTTCCAAATGTCCGATTTCGACTGGTAGCTGAAGTGCAACATTTGATGCCTTTCTTTAGTTCTTTGACCCTGTAAATGACCGTTTTATGTTAAGTGTGATTTTTCATGTTCTATAATTCCTTTTATACAGCTTTCAGAGAAAACAAAACTTAAAACGGGAGTTATGTGTTTTATCTGGGAGAGATTCTACTTTAGCACAGGATGCCTCTCTTTAGCAGAAAAGGTCAGTGTCTTCTCTGAGGATATAAGCATCATCCAACATCCCATAATCAGAAGAGTTTTGGAAATCACCACAGTCCCATGTGAGGGACAGGCCAGAGGTGATAGTGTCAGAACTGCACTGCGTCCAAGTGAGGCAGGGTAAGAAGCAAGGAAGATTTCTTGGCAAGTGGAATAGGGACACTGAGACAAATAGCTGAACAAACTGGCTGAGCAATCTATAGCCAGATGCAGATGGTCATCAGGATGGAAGGCCCAAGCCCCTCCCCTCAGCATCCCTGAGTACCTGGCAGGGGGCAAAACTGGGAAAACAAGGACCTCATCCCTAGGGTAACCTCTCTTCCCTGGCCTTTGCTTCCTGGAGATAACATCTAGAAGATAACATCTAGGCCTCAGTTGTGTTTCAGCTCTAGGCCCAGAAAACCAAACTAACCTCATGTGGGACCAGCTGCATGGACTAATGACTGCCTGCCCTGGTGCCAACCAATTAGAGACCACGACCCTGAGATGACACACCTGTAAAGCTGATGCATACGCTACTCAGGTCCTCCCCTGGGACCTCCCCTAAGATCTCTACTCTTAAAAGTTTTTAGGATGAAGGACCTGGTGCCAGCTCTCTCCCTCCCTCCCTGTAACATGCCCACACCTTTCCCCTCCCCTCCCATCTTCCCACAGAGAAGCATCTCCTAAATTCTGGGGGACCCCGTGAGCCTTGTTAACCAGGGCAGCAATGGGCAGTGACAGTTTGGCCTGGGAAGACCCCTTGAACCTGTCCCCAAGGCCCCTTTTCTCTGACTTTTAGTGAGCAAATGCAGCCCCACTAAGGCTCATTTGTTTCCTATAATATTGCCAAGGCAGCCTGCTTAAGCCCTTCTGTTATTTCTTCTATGTTAACCTTTTCCTTGTTTTACTGTTCCAGCGTTAATAAAAGTACCTTCATAGTCACCTGGACTTGTGCTGTGAAATCTTTCCTACACAAAGTCAAGAACCCACACACTACAGCTGGCCCTAGGCAGCCCCACAAAGGGCCAGGTCCCCTTTCTGGTAACACAAGCAGGGCCCACTCCCTGATTGCTAAAGGTGGGCCAACTCAGGAGCTCATCCACTCACTAGTCTACAAATAGCCCTCTTTCCCTGAAAACCACCTATTTTTAGGCTTCTGAGAAAACAAGTTCCCTCAAACCTGCTGGGTACTTCAAGAAACAAAAGCCCGCTGGAAATTAGCAGGCTTGTGCTAATACCATTAAGGGGGAAATGACCTGTCTGTCTATTCCCAGGGCTTGTCGGCCTTAGCACTCGTGGCATTTGGCACCAGGTAATTCATTGTTGTGGGGGGCTGTCCTGTGCACTGTGGAATGTTTAATAGCACCCTTGGCCGCCACCCACTAGATGCTAGTAGCACTTCTCCCCAGCCACGACAATCAGGTGTCTCCAAACACTGCCAAATGTCCCCTGGGAGGCAAAGTCACCCCACAGATAGAGAAATAGAATCCACAAGGGAATTTTAGAGAACATGGAAAAATCCAGAGTTAGGTATCTCTAGGACACAGTTACCAAGATCAAAGTCTCTTAGTTTGTGATACTTAACACAAAAACACTATAAAAATTAGGAATTACAAGGAGATGTCAAGTAAAAATGCAACTCTCCAGTGGTTTGTAGATTCTGCATTAAAATCTCTTATGAGGGAGCAATACTTCTGCCTGGGGTCTCCTGGAAAATGTCTTTTCCATTGCTTCGATTTTAATCCAATCCTCAATGGGGCCTAAATGACTCCTTTGGCAATTTCTGAAAACCAGAATAGTAAATCTGATGCTGAAACTTGATTTAAATCTTCGTTTTAGGTCTGAGTGGCAAGGCAGGCAGGTAACACAGCTAAGCAAAGATATGTAGCAAGACATGAATTGTGTCCACAGGTGGGCCTCTGCCTAGGTGCTGTAGCGAGGCATGCGTACAGGGAGTGGGCCGACAGGTGCTGCAGCAAGTCAGCGGCTCCAGGTTACTTCCTGTTATTAAAATCTAAGCTATTTTAGTTTCATTAAGAGGAACACCAAAATTCCTCATAGGAGTAATAGAAAATAATTCTGGAAACCTGATTGTCAAAAGGAATCTTACAGGTAATTTTATCATTGATGCTAAATGCTTCCAAAGTACTCCACCTGTGACCAAAATCACTCCTGTCACTGAGCTTTTTTTCTGGTAAGGTTCCAGGGGTCCAGCTGGAGCTTTATTTTTGGACTATTTAGCAACACTTTCCTAGTATATGGAGAGATGAACATTTTAAATCAGAGAGGGGAAATTTTAAAATAAACAATAAAATCATCCTCATTCTGTAAGGGTATATATATATATATTTACCTAAAATTAATTAGGCCTCATTTAAGCATATAAAACATGTCATATTTATTTTAAGTAATTTATCAGACTGTTTTGAATGGGAGAGATTGTTTCTATTGTACTTGTTCCATTTTTTTTTAACCAAAATTATTTCAAAGAATTTCTCAATTGTACTCAATATATCCCTATGATAAAGAGTTACTTCTATCTTCCATACTGAGCACTGAGAGGAATGTCTTGTTCTCTGTTCCTAATGATGTAGTTCAAGCAACTGATACTGATGTCCATGATTTGGGGACTGGGTGGGGTTATGAAACAAGATCGGCTAGAGTTAATAACTACTGAAACTGGGTAATGTTTATATAGGGAAAAAGAACTTCAAGCCATAGTGGTTTTTGGAAACAATTTTGGATCCTCACACATCTTCTCTTTGATCTCAGTTCATGAAATGCTAGTGTGCTGGCATTAGGAAACCATGTAATGAAGAAGCCTCCTTTAGGAAACTTATTTGGGGAACCTCTCAGTATTACTATTGTTAAAGTTAACATATATTGAGTTCTCACTATATGCTGGGCATGGTGCTAAGCTCTTCATGCATATTACCTCATTGGTTCCACATAGCTGTTATATGAGGTAAATGCTATTATTATCATCCCCTTTCAGCTAAGGAAACAGGTTCAGAGAAGTTGAAAACTTGTCCAAGGTCACTCAGATAGCTAGTGACAGAAGCAGGATATTGGCTTAGAGAGTCTGACTCCAGAACCCACTCTTGTAACCTCTTTGTAAATTATCTCTCCTATTTAAATGAGATAAAGTACACATAGGGCCTCACGCAAGCCCTGACACCCAGGAGGCGCTCCTCCTTTCATTCACAAATATATTGTGCATCTACTAGGTAGCAAGTATTGTCTGGGCAGCAGAGATACAGTGGAGAAAAAGACAGATAAGGTTCCTATTCTCATGGAACTTAAATGATAGCTCATCTTTCCTTTTCAGTGAGTTTCATAAAATGCCATAGATACTAAAGATTCTTCAACAGTAATTAAAAAGTAGGTTTCCTTCAAATAGTTTAACCTTGGGGACAGCTTCTGGGAGACTAAACAGTAGGGTGTAAGACAGGACTAGGCAGCAAAGCAGCAAGAGGAAAGGATGGTAATGAAAGCATCTTCACTCAACACAGGAAACACATGTGACCCTGGGGTAAGAGGTACTAACTCTGTCAGCAACTCCCAGTGAGCCCTTCTCAAGTTCTTGCCTTTCTCTGGGCCTCATTTTATCCTTCTGTAACATGTCTGGGTTAGTCTCTTCTACTTCTGCCTTGACAAATAATATATATTCTATCCCTTTCAATTAGGGCAAAGGTTAGTGGGATGATTCCACTCCAGAGAAATATTTCATCTCCCATTAGCTATTTACAACCTACTGATGGAATTATCTCCTGAACAGGGAATGTGTCACCTTCCTTTTGTCACATTCACACTTGTAAAGTGTCAGGGCCTACCAGGTCACATTTTTCAAATGAACAGTTGCACAAAACACTGGTGGTAGGATCACTTCTTCAAGAACAGGCTTGTGGTGCTCAAGGTCAGATCCCAGTATGTGTATCAGATAAACACACACACACACACACACGACCTACCACTTAGGAGGGACTCACCGGTCAGCATAGCGCAAGGTATTCAGAGTGTGTTCAGTGGCCACGTGGCTTGGAGAGATGTTGGCAATCATGCAGGTTTTGGCATTGCCAATGAAAGAGTCTTTCAGGACCTATCCAAAACAAAAGGCGGGCCAATAAAGCCAACTAGCAAAGGGCATACTGACTGCTTACTATGTGCAGGACACTGGGCCCACAGTTCCCCTATCTACAAAAAGGCAATTCACAAAAGAAAAAAAAATCAATAAAAAGAAAAACTTAAAAACCCCACAAAACAGTACTCACTTCACCATTAATCAAAGAAATGCAAACAAACCACTATAAAAAAACTAATACTTTTTTCACCCATAAGATTAAGACAAACTCATGATACTCTGCTAAATTGCCCAAGCACTGTGACCGTGAACCTGGTACAAGCTCTTGGGAAGGCAGTTTGGCAGTATGTATCAAAATGTAAACAATGTACACACTATTGGTTTGGCAAATCTAGGAATCCATAGATGGAACAAACCAGGTAATTATTAACTGAATACAATACAACCATTCAAAATAATTATGTATAACTTAGGTACATGAAAAGATCTAAAACTATCTTAGAGTAAGTTCCATAACTCTATATGTGGATCATCTTCATGTGGATATAGAGCAGAAAGATCCCAGGAAGGACGTTCACCAAAATGTAGCAGTGATTGTCACTGGGAGGTGGGACTTTCAGGTACCCTTCCCCATCGTCTTTGTACTTGTATGTACTGTGTGAATTATCATTATTACTTTAATTAAATAGAAACACATTTTTTCTGGGATTAGGAACCCGGTTTTAAAGAAATAATAGAGCAAACGTCAGAATCAGGACTAATTACGTATAAGAAGGGTTTCCAAGGTCCCTGGTTGAAATCATGTTTGAGAAGACACAATCTAACCCATAAATCACCAGCTCTGCCTAGGAAGGAGCTATGTCATTACAGGTTCTACCCTAGCCTCTGTGAAGTTGCTGGTCTGGCTGCACAGAGAGAAAACTCCTCCCAGAACACAAAGATCTTTGCCTAGACCACCCTCTACCTAGTCTGTCCTCCACTGTGCACAGCACTTGGTGAAGAAAGGAACCAGGACACCCGTTAACTCTCTTCATAGCTGGTTATACCTAGGTAGACCTCTCTATGGGCCATCTTCTGCAGCCATTACAGATGCTGACTTATTGGTGTTTTCTGTTTATAAATCTGAAGTACATTTTCCATGACAAAAAATAAAAGAAGAAATTACTCATAATAGTTCAGTTAACAAAAGCATAATTTTTCTGTGTCTTTTTTTCTCATTTCATATTTTTAAACTACAGATCTTGGTCATCTCTTCTATCAGTACATGTCAAAAATCTATCATTCTTTTTAACCGCAGCCATTATTTTCTGCATTGAAACACTGGTCTAAGTCTTACCGCTAAGAAAGTACCAAGTACAGCTACACCATACCCCCTTCAAAGGCTCAGAGACTCCACTAAATCAACAAGGTTTCTTTACATTAGAAATAAGCAAAAAGCTGTTAGATGATGACCGGAAGAGCACTACTGCCCCCAATGGGAGCCCAGCTACCTTGTACTGCAAGTTTCTCTACATGGGGATGCCCCTCTCCCCTCCTAGACTGAGAGCTCTGGGAAGGAACATAATTTTCCTCCACCGCCACCCCCACCCCCGGCTTTGCATCATACCTTACTAGCAGTGGATGCTGTGCTGCACGAACACATGAATGGAAAAAGGAACGAGTGAATCAGAACAAATTCAAAGCTCACATTTAACTTTACCTGAGTTAATTTGCTTTGCCGGAAGGGAGTATGGGCGTGTTCCTGATCCAATGCTCGGATACATTCCTTCAGCTGCAAACAGTGAGCACATCAAATATCACATGCAATGAGAGAGTAACAGAAGAGATTTTTCTTATATTCAAAAGAAAATTAATCCTCAAAAATAAGTCAAATGTCCCGGTAGTTTCCTGTTCAACAAGAAAAAATTAAGCTAGCCCTGGCCAGGTGGCTCAGCTGGTTGGAGCACGGTCTCTGTGCACCAAAAGGTTGTGGGTTTGCTTTCTGGTCAGGGCAGATACCTAGGTTGTGAGGCAGCCAATCTTTGTTTCTCCCTCACAAAAGATGTTTCCCTCTCTCTCTCCCTTCCTCTCTCTCCAAAATCAATAAAAACATATCCTCGAGTGGGTATTGAAAAATAAGAATAAGAAAAAGAAAAAGGAAACTAGATTGGGAAACATCACCCTGTGCTAGCTGTACTAGGTAAGGGCCCCTCAACTTAAAACACGTGACTAGCCCTGATAGTGTGTAACAGACAAACTCAAGCACCTTCCCACAGGTCCAGAGTCAAAGCTTACATAGTGACAGTTCTGGCTTGCAAGCTGCTTTTCTCTCCTCTCCTAATTTTCTTCTCAACTACAGAAGCATTTAAAGTAGAGAAAATATCTATACCACTCCTCTCACTTTCCCACTCACATGTGTACACCTATAATTGTAGATTCAAGTGTAGGCTAAAATATGAGTTGTCTGAGACTTCTGGTCAAGATGGAGGCATAGGTAAACACACCTCACCTCCTTGCACAGCCACATCAAAATTACAACTAAACTACAGAATAATCATCGCTCAGAACCATCAGAAATCAAGTTGAATGGGAGTCTGACAGCTACAGAACTAAAGCCACCACATTCATCCAGACTGGTAGGAGATGTGGAGACACTAAATGGACTGGTCCCTTACCCATGTGTGGTGGGTAAAAATTCAGTAGGGATATCTCGGGAGCAAGGGGTCCCAGACCCACACCAGGCCCTCCAGCTGAGGGTTCCAGTGCCAGGAAGGTAAGCCCCCATAACTTCTGGCTGTAAAAACCAATGGGTTTGAGTCAGGAATAGGAACTACTGTATTCCCGAGCAGTTCCTCTTGAAGAACCAACACACAGACTTACTCAGACTCACTCCCTCTGAGCTCCAGCACTGGGGTAGCAGCTTGAAGGGCACCAGTGGCATACAGGGAGGAGCTGAAGTGACTGGCATCAGGGTGAGAACTAGGGGACAGCTTTCTTCTAGAAAGAAAGGTAGGCAGAGGCCATTGTTCCCTTTCTGAGCCCTCCCCCAACAGAGTCAACTGAGCCAGCAGTTGGGGATCATGTCTAAGACTCCATCAACCTGGCTCACATGGTTTGCTCCACCCCGGTGAAGCCCTGAGGCTCCACCCCACCCAACTGATGGCCCACCCAAGTTGTTAACAGTGGCTTTTCCATATGAATGGCTGGTCTCAGCTTCATATCTTCCTAAATCCTCTCAAACAAGCAACAGCCAGCATCAGCATGCCCCTAGAACCTGCTCTGGCTAAGCAGCCCCAGGACCTGCACTAGCAGCAGCCAGCTTTGGATCACAGTTTGGCTTCACCTGGGAAGCGCAAAGCCCAGCGCAAGTAGCTGCCATCTGCATATTGCTTTGAGGCTCATGCTGGGTGGCCCCAGGTGGGACACAGGTGGTGGCTGATCCTGGTCTGCACCACCTGGGAAACCCCAGTACCCATGCACCCAGTGGACAGCTACAGACCATGTCAGAACACCACCATGCTGCCCCTGCCCAGCTGATCCTCCACAGGGTGGGGGTGGTGAAGGTCGGTGGTCAGTGGTCACAGCCAGTCCTTGCAGCTGACTGGCCTGGGAAGTCCCTCCCATTGACCTTCCAACAGCAATCAAGGCTCAACTACAAGAGGAGGGTGTACTCAGCCCACATGGAGGGCACAACTCGAGTACCCAGCTTGGGTGATAGGTAAGGCTGTGCCACTGGACCCTACAGGACACCTACTACATTAGGCCATGCTACCAGGACATGGAGTCATAGCAGTTCTACCTAATACACAGAAACAAACACAGGAAGCTGCCACAATGAGGAGACAAAGAAACATGGCCCAAATGAAAGAACAGATCAAAACTCCAGAAAAAGAACTAAACAAAATGGAGATAAGCAATCTTTCAGATGCAGAGTTCAAAACTCTGATTATAAGGAGGCTCAAGGAACTTAGTGAGGACCTCAACAGCATAAAAAAGACCCAGGCAGAAATGAAGGGTATACTAATGGAAGTAAAGAATAATTTACAGGGAATCAATAGTAGAATGGATGAAGCTGAGAATCAAAGCAATGATACGGAACACAAGGAAACAAAAAATAACCAATCAAAACAAGAAGAAGAAGAAAAGAATCCAAAAATACAAGGATAGTGTGAGGAGTCTCCGGGACAACTTCAAGTGCCCCCACATTTGCATTATAGGGGTGCCAGAATGAGAAGAGAAACAGCAAGAAACTGGAAATCTGTTTGAAAAAATAATGAGAGAAAACTTCCCTAATTTGGTGAAGGAAACAGACATACAAGTCCAGGAAGCAGAGAGAGTCCCAAAAAAGATGGATGCAAAGAGGCCTACTCAAAGACACATCATAATTAAAATGCCAAAAGTTAATGATAGAATCCTAAAAGCAGCAAGAGAAAAGCAGACAGTGACCTATAAAGGAGTGCCTATAAGACTGTCAGCTGATTTCTCAAAAGAAACTTTGCAGGCTAGAAGGGATGGTAAGAAACATTTAAAGTCATGAAAAGCAGGGACCTACAGCCAAGAGTGCTCTACCCAGCAAAGCTATAATTTAAATCAAAGGGTAGATAAAAAGCTTCCCAGACAAGGAATATCTAAAGGAGTTCATCATCACCAAACCATTATTATATGAAATGTTAAAGGGATTTATTTTAGAAAAAGATCAAAACTATCAACAATAAAATGGCAATAAACACATACCTATCAGCAATTGAATCTAAAAAACAAACTAAGCAAACAAGAAGAATAGAGACAGAATCATGGATAGGGAAAGCATTTTGATGGCTCCCAGATGGGTGAGGGGTTTTGGGGAATGGGTGAAGAGGTGAGGAGATTAAGAAGTAAAAATTAGTAGTCACAGATAGCCATCAGGGTGTGAAGTACAGTACCGGAAATGGGGAGTAGCCAAAGAACTTATACGCATGACCCAGACATGAACAAAGGGATGGGGGTTGCCTGAGAAAGTAGGGGGTGATGTCGGGGGGCAAAAGGGGAAAATTGGGACAACTGTAACAGCATAATCAATAAAATATAATTTAAAAGAAATAAAAGATACAAGTTGTTTGAATGGGGCAGGAGAATGAGTCAGAGCAGGGAAGGAACTGAGAATCACCTAGGCCTACCTCCTCATTTTAAAAAAGCAAGCGTTGTGGCCCAAAGGTAACAGCATGTCACTTGTTCCTGGGCACAGCCATCAAAGAAATGCTCAAAGGACATCACTAGGGCCAGCAGAGACCTGGATATGCAAACCTCCAGGGGTATCAGGTAGAACAGGGGTAGGACAAGATGAGGGATGAGAGATCTATTTCTGAGTCATGCATGTAGGCTAAAAGGCCGTAAATGAAAAGGAAGGGAGGAAAGAGGATGGAAGGAGTTCCTTGGAAGTGTCAGTGCTAGGAATTCACCAGGAACAGGTAAGTAGCTTTGAGAGTTTGCTGTGGCTGTTCTTGACTGCAACCACAAATGCCTGCAGCTAGCCCTCTCTATCTAAGAAGCTGCAAGGTATAAGAAGGTATAAGGCAATTTCAATTTCCTCTTTTATTTCAAATCAATCCAATATCCCCAAACTTTAACACTGAAAACATTCTCCAGA
This sequence comes from Mormoops blainvillei, assembly GCA_004026545.1. Lineage (NCBI taxonomy): Eukaryota > Metazoa > Chordata > Mammalia > Chiroptera > Mormoopidae > Mormoops > Mormoops blainvillei. The sequence continues at coordinate 201,194 of PVJD01000385.1, read as the reverse complement.
ATGAACAGGTAAACAAAACATATCCCTGAGTTCTAACTACCCCTTATATATTCAAGTCTAAGTGTAGCTATCAATTCCTATGAGGTCTTGGGAAGTGGAAAGTAGACTACTAAATGCTAAGATTATCCAAGTAAAATACACAGGAAAGAAACAAGAGGCACCTTTGTGTACATCGCAAAGTACAAGATTTTGATTCTATTATAGATGGCTTCTTCCCTGGTCCCTTTACTTGCTATATTGTCATGTGAGATGGGTACAGTCAAGTCCCAAAGGGTTGTATGACTTCATAGATACTCCTTACCAGGTTTCATAGCTGGTTCCTGGGCCACAGTTTTAAATATAAGAATCACAGATTTCTAGCTAGAGGGTGTGGACCCTTGGCCAATTCACTCAACCCATCTGAGCCTCAGAATCCTGAACAATAAAGTGGTGACAACAGAACTTGATTAAATTACTTCACATAGTTGTGAAGACTAAACTGACCAGCATATAGTAAGTGCTCAAAATGTATTGGTTCTGGGGTTCTTTGGAGAAATGGTTGATTTCAGGGCTAGAGCTGGGAAAGTACAAGATGAGAGTGTGACATCTCGTAGTACCAAAAAACAAGAAGATGCTCAAACAATGATGGGGCATGTCAAAAGGACACAGAAGCCAATTTGAAAGAGCTTGCAATAGCCAGATCTGGGACAACTGGAGCAACAAAATAAATAATGATAGAAATGGATTATCATCTAGTAATAAAAGAAATCTCTATTTACTGTTATAAATAAATAATCTAATAAATAAATAAGTTGGAGAGAAAGGACTGCTCTTTCTTATAGCAGAATTCCAACTAATATAGAAAGAGTAATGGCAACAGAGAATCCCATCAGGTAAACACCTGAGTAAATGCTGCAGGTAAGGTTCGCCAATAGATGCTAAAAGTAGGCATCCACTGATGTAGACAGAATATTTGCATAGTTCCGAAGTATCTCCCCATAAGATACTTACTAATTACAAAGGGAAAAATAGTACCCTTGCAGTGGAAAAACCTAATATAAACCACCTTAACTGGGTTATCAAGGTTAACATCACCAGTAATAAGAAATATTGACTTCGTACAACACATAATATGATACACTGAGAAGGATACAATTTCAGTGGTATTCTCACTAAAAATTCATTACCTCAATCTAACCATGAGAAAACATCAGACAAACCCAAATTCAGAGACGTTCTGCAAAATAACTGGCAGGCATTCTACAAAGGTTTAAGGCTATGAATGACAAAAACTGAGGAACCTACAGAGACATGACAATTAAATGTAATACATATAGAATCCTGGACCTGAAAAAAGACATTGGTGAGACTACTGGTGAAATTCACACAAGCTCTGAAGACTAGTTAATAGTATCATACCAATGCTAATTTCCTGATTTAGGATCATTTTACTATGTTATATAAGATGCTAACATTAGGGAAGCTGGATGAAGGAATGCTATGTATTTATTTTTGCAACTTTTTCTGTAAATCTAAAACTATTTGAACATTAAAAAGAAGGCCCTGGCTGGTGTGCTCAGTGAATTGAGTGCCAGCCTGCAAACTGAAAGGCTGCTGGTTCAATTCCCAGTCAGGGCACATGCCTGGGTTGCAGGCCAGGTGTCCAGTTGGGGGTGTGCATGAGGCAATGATCCATCAATGTTTCCCTCCCTCTCTTCCTCCCTCCCTTCCCCTCTCTCTAAAAATAAATAAACTAAAAAAAAAAACTTATTAAAAAAAAAGCTGATGTTTTTCTCTCACCTCTCTTAGCCTCCCAATTTATCCCTTATGGGGTCTGGAAATAATGTGCCTAGATGGAGACTTCATTTCCAATCAAAAGGACTTAAATAATGGGGCACGGGTAGCACTATTATAGCTGTAAAAAGGAACAGGAAAGATCTCTATAAACGGCTAAGGAGTGAGTGCCAGGATACTATTAAATGAGGAAAAAAAAAAAAAGCAAAGTGTAGAACAGTGTGTACAGTGTACTACTTTTTTCCCCTGAGAAAAAGGGATGAATACAAACATATATATAGGTAGAAAAATGATTACTGAAAAGGAAGAAAACAGGAGTTCAGAGGACAGGGATGGACACTAGACTTCTCTCAGTTTTACAATTTTTACTTTAACTGAATATGAAACTGATAAGCTTAAACACACAGTGAAGAATTATTCCAAGTGACTTCACAGCATAATATTATGACTGTATATCCCTAGTGGGATACAATGCAAGAATAAAAAGGAAACTACAGAGGAATCTGAATTTGAATTCAGTCATCATATTATGAGTAATAATAATACCATTATTTTGAAATATATATATATTAAAGTACAGCAAATAAGATTACATTAACATTTTAGGATTTAAGAATTCTAGCATAAGAGAAAAGGGAGAGAAACACAAATTCAAAATGTTAAGCAAGAACCCTATAATCTTTTTTAATTGCTACTTATCCTCAGTGTAGCTTTTTTATCATTTAAAGAACTTTTTAAATTACATTTTACATTCAATATTATTTTATATTAGTTTCAGGTGTACAGTATAGCGGTTAGAGAATCATATACTTTACAAAGTGTTCCTCTTGATATTTCCAGTATCTACCTGGCACCATGCATAGTTATTACAATATTATTGAGTATATTCCCTATGCCGTACTTTATACCCTGTGACTATTCTGTAACTACCAATTTGTATTTCTTAATCCCTTCACCTTTTTCACCCAGTCCTCCTTTCTGGCAATCATCAGTCTGTTTTCTTTGAGTCTGTTTCAATTTTGGTTTTTTATTTTGTTCTGTAGATTTCACATATAAGTGAAATCATATTGTATTTGTCTTTCTCTGACTTATTTTACTTAGCACAATATCCTCTAGGTCCATCCATGCTGTAACAAACATTAAGATTCCATCCTTTCTTATGGCCAAGTAATATTTCACTGTATATGTGTTCCACAGCTTTTTTATCCACTCATATACTCAGGGGCACTTGGGTTGCTTCCATATCTTGCTATTGTAAATAATGCTGCAATGAACATAATAGGAGTGCACCTATTCTTTCAAATTAGTATTTTGGGAAAAATCCTATAATCTTAATTTTGAATTAATTTATTAGCATGAATCCATGATATATTTTTTCTTTCAAAAAATCTATTTCCCAGCTGTGTCCATCAAAAAGATCTAGAAGCAAGGACTAACCCAGTGGTAGTAAGCACCCCTAGGACCCCTAAAAGGTCTCTAAATACCATTTTCCCTCTGAAACCAGGGCTTGATAAATAAATGGCTGATCCAAACCTGGGGAAGGAAATGTACAAGATGAGCCTAGAACAGAAAGCCAGAAAACTATCAGGGACCAGCAGGGTTGGGTCAAAGAGACATAGCAACATACTTGAAAAGGCTCCCACTAGCCACAGATACACAATTTAAGCAGCAAAAAGAATAATGATTACAATGACATACAATGAGTTTATAGGAATACAAAAACAAACAAAAAAAGTTAACAAAAACAAACTCATTGGTCATGTTTAGGTTACCAAGACAACAACTCATTCTGAGAACTGGTGAGTAAAGGCAAAGAATCAAGCATTTATCTTGCCTCCACTGTATGAACTATATTTCAGGATAATCAGAGAGTTGAAGAAAAGTTTTTTCTGACTATAAATACAGAAGGAATATTAGAATATCACCATTCTGGAATCCCTAATGAAACAATGGATATAAGTGATGCTCTTCAATGGCTGCTAAAACCATTAGGTGAAAAAGATTGATGGAAAACTTTACAATGGAGGAATTAGGCTGACAACACTTGAATCTTTCCTAATTTTTAAAATCACTCAAAGGAACAAACAGACACTCTGTACTTCCTGGTGTGTTCCTATAGGAAGCCTAAGAATGACCCGTAAATTATTCTTACCAAAAAAAAAAAGTAGAACCTAAACCTGACCAATCCTTTAGATAACTATTTACAAAACAGAAATATGTAAGCCACAAATGCAAACCATATATGTAATTTTTAATTTCTAATCTCTACATTAATATATTAATTATAAAATTAAATACATAATTTTAATTATATATTTTAGTCTGATACATCCAAAAATATTTCAGCATGTGCTCAATATGAAAAAATATTGAGATATTTTACATGCTTCAAAATCTAGTGTGTATTTTATACTTAGAGTAGGTCTCAATTCAGACTTGCCACATTTCAAGTGCTCAATAGCTACATGTAGCTTAGTGACTACATGCCTATTGAACAGCACAAATACAGATCTGAACCACTTTATAGAAAATACACAGGATAAAGTACCATGTTACACATTAACATGGGGATATGATCAGCCTAATCCAGACTGTGGAAAGCTTACAGGACAGTGCTCCAGTTTTCTTAAAAATACATTGATATTAAAAAAAAGAGAGAGAGCAAGCACTGGCTGGTGTAGCTCAGTGGATAGCGTCGGCCTGCGAACCAGTCATTGGTTCTATTCCCCAGTCAGGGCACATGCCTGGATTGGGGGCCAGGTCCCCAGTATGGGCGCAGGAGAGGCAACCACACATTGACGTTTCTCTCCCCTGCTCCCTCCCTTACCCTCTGTCTAAAAATAAAATAAATAAAATCTTTAAACAAACAAAAAAATAAAAAAAAGAAAAAGAGGGAGAGAGAGAGAAGAACTGTTATGGAATAAAAGAGATATATCAACCAAAAGCAATCCAAGGATCTTATCTGCATTTTGATTTGAACAAACCAACCATTAAAAGACATTTATAGGACAACTAGAGAAACTATAATATTTAGTGGATAATAGATAATATTAATTATTTGTTTAGGTATATAATGGTATAATTATATTAAAAATAAGAGTCATCACATAATGAAATATTTGTGGAAGAAATAACATGATGATAGGACTTGCTTTAAAATAACCCAACTAGGGAAAGGAAAGTATTGGTTAGATTTTTCATATGTTGAAGCTGGGTGACTAGTATTTGGGAGATCATTACACTGTTTGGTCTGTTTCTGATTGGCAGGGATGGATCAAAGGGCAAAAAGAAGGGAGAGAAGGGAAGAGTTGTCCAGAATTGATGAGAATTTGAGTGGCAGCCTCCATCTCCATCCCTGGAGTTTACTGCCAGATAAGAACATGCCTTTTTGTTGATTCCATCCCACCCTCACCCACTCTCACCGCATGTATCAAGGGGCAAAATCTCTCAAGAAGGAATTTTAGATTAAAGCTTTCAAACAACTTACAGCCAGAAGACTCTGGTTAATTTCTGCGCCTTCCATCTTTGTCTGTTTATCTGAGTCTCTGGCATCTGCTGCTCTTTCACTGCCGGCCAAGTCAATGAAAGAGATCCTAGAGAAAAGACACAGTAGGAATGACTTCTTTGGGGCTTTGGTTTATTTTTACATCAGTCAGCATTTTGTGACAGCCGGAAGAAATTAACACTGGCCCATATTCAGGGGGGAAAAAGACACTACTGTCAGCTTTCCAAAAGTATTGCAAGATTCTAATCTGTCTGCTGTTGCTGGCACTGTTCACCCAGACACTTCCATTGGTTTTAATCATTTGTGAGAAAGTATGACTGAAATTAATAAAACATTCTTCCCATAAGGCTAAATGGCCACACTGTAAATCACTTAGGGGACCACTTAGATAATTAAAAAGAGACTTTTGTGGACTACTTTCCAGAAAGAAAGAAAGAATGAAAGAACGAAAAAGAAAAAGAGAGGAAGGAAGGAAGAAAAGAGAAGAGAAAAGAAAAAAGAAAAAAGAAAAGAAAAGAACAGGATTCATTACTCAGAGGTGAGATAGGCTCATCCATCAGTGTGGCAGAGTTTGCTAAGATAGCACCAGAGAAGCAAGGAATGTACCCAATTGTCTTATGGCTTCTTTTAAGAAGGATGGATTAATTTTCCTTTTTTTGGCCTGTAAGCTCTCTGAGATGCATTCTCTGCTATTCCTTTGCTGATACCATGTTTCACGTTAAAAGCAATCGATATCCCTTTTAATAACTCAAGGTTGACCAACAATAGGCCATTACTTCATGGTTAATCAACCGATGGCACTTTAATACAATGATTTATTTCAGGGCTAACAACTCTACTCTGTATCCCTGAAACAAAGAACTCCACGGTGGCAGAGTGTCCTGTTGTTGATAACACATATTTCAAAGTCACATTAGGGAAATGCAGACAATGCAGTTCCTTAAATATTTCCAGCTCACCTGCCAAATGTCCTCTTGGTTGAATCTTTGATCTGAATTTGGATGATAGCGTGGGAGCGGGAAGAGTCTGCATTAACTCCAGTGGCCCCGGTGCTGCGCTCCTTGCTGCCCTTCAGAATCACCTGAAAAATAAAATCCATAGGGTGACATCCCCAAGGAGTAAACAAAGCCCTCTGGCCCCTAAGAGTGGGCTGAATGCAACGAGACCAGCCATGGAGCTTTGTCAGTACACTGTAGGTTTTTCCCTTCATGTTGAAAGCTGCCTAAGCACTAAATCATAGAAAGTAAGTACCCAACAGCAATAAAAACAATGTGGAATACTAATCTTGGGGAGAACATTCAATAGCTCAAAAGCTAATTTACTTCTTGATCTCATATATTTGTTAAAAATATCTTTGATGGATTTAGCCTGACAAAAATCCCTAGGGCATAACTAAGCTCCAAAGCAAGGTCTCATAATACCCATCTATCTTAGTAATTGAAGCAAAGGGCAGAAATGTGCATCTCGGAGTAACTGATCACACCCACCTGTTCCACCAGGATGCAGTCATAAACAGGGTCAGGCCTGATGCGTGGGAACATGGAAGTGATGAGTTATTGTAATTGCCATGAGCTCATGATTTCCCTTGAGACCAATACCCCGCTAAATAGGAATAAGACAAACTTGGGTCCCTCTGGCCTCAGGGACTGGGGAAGAGGAGGTAAAACCTCAGGACTGGGCTCTAGCCACTGAAAACACAGCTGTATGTGAAAATGCTGCCCTGATTTTGGATAGGGGAAGGAGTATTAATTTCTGAGAACCAGAAAAGGTGAAAAACTTTTAATATATTATTTGATAGAATCCTCACAACAGCCTCATGTGAGGTGAGTACAAGTATTATGCCCAGTTTACAGCTGAGGAATAAATTCAGCAGTTGATTTCCTCACAAACAGCTGTTGTGTGGCAGAACCAAATCTACATCCAGTATGTATGACTGCAAAGCCCATGTGGTTTCTACTATACTGTGGGGCATTGATGATAAAATTATTTATATTGCAGTAAATTAAGGTTGTGAAAGTCCTATCTCATTTTTTCTCAATCTCTCATAATTTTAATTTATATCATATTGAACATAGCTAGTTTCCAAATTAAGAGTCTAAAAGTTGAGAGTCAAACTTCCACAATAGGTCACAAATATCTTAACAAGCAGGGGCTTGTGCTTTTTAAAATTTTAACTAATAAGTTCCTCTATGGTCTGAGAAATAGTTATGTTTCTAAAGATTAATTGTATTAAAAATTGTATTTTAGAATGAAATTTAGAGTCATACTGTGAATGCACTAATTTTGTAAATAGCTTGCTAAAAGTTTAAAGGGACTAGCTGATAAATCCTTCTGTAATGAGAATATGTTAATTTATAAAACTTGATTATCAACTGCATGGACAGCATGTATTGCTGCTAATCAGGAAAATTAGAGCAATAATCCCTTACACTGAGTGTGACAAGTGTCAAAAAAAAAAAAAAAGTACTGCTAACTAAACTTGGATGCTGGTGACATCACTTAAGCCCCTATCTGTGACTGAAGCATCCACTTTAAATGCACTTCCTCTCCCTATAACCCTGACTTCATGCTTACATATATTATAATAATGCAATAATAACGGAACATCTTAGATTTATATTGTTCTTTTTATCAAACTTTTTATTAGAAAATTAAGACATGCTTCCTGTGGAAAACTTGGAAAATACAGGAAAAGGATAGAAAAGAAAATATATACCTCCCATAATTCCAGAGTTAAGATTCTGGTGCATTTCTTCCTAGAGTTTTAGAGTTTTCACAGTTTTGTTTTCTCTTTTATAAACTCCATGAAGAGACAAGAGAGATCTTTTAAATGTCCACATATGGGTAAGCAATATGCTTGATGGATAAGGAAGGGATCGCAGAGGAGTTAAGTGATTTATCAAAAGTCACACAGGTAGAATACAGTCAGGCCAAGGATAGAAGCCAGGTGCCTTCTGCCACATGCGTGTAATGATGTTACTTCTGCTGGGACCTAGTGAGAGCTCTGAGAGGCATTAAGACTGTGTCTGGTCAGGAACTGTAGATACTGACAGGAAGCTTAAAGGATGGCTTTGTGGTAAAATTCATCCCAAGGGGACTCAAGAAAGACTGGCTTCTAGGGTTCTATTATAGAGTTTTGCACTTGGTTTTTCAATACATCTTGTCTACCATGATGTACTAGGGTAACTGTGAATGCGTCTCTGAAAACCTAAGATGTTGGGGCAAACTTCTGTGACTAAGTGCCTTTTAGGGAAGGTATGAAGGAATTTCTGGTCCTTGTTCCTGTTTCCTTAGCTTCAGTAACAACCTAAAATCACCAAGACTTTCAGAAACTGTGGAATAAGGCAGCTAAGCTCTGAGGAGTAAAAAATGAGGTAGTTGTGAAGATCATCGGACAAACTTTTGTAAATGACATACAACCCAAGTGTAGCAGTTATAAGAGAGCAAAATCTTAAGTTAGACCCCCTGGGCTCCCATTCCGGCTCTGGCATATGATTGTGTGAACTTTAAAAAAAAATTACTTTACTTATTGATTTTAGAGAAAGGAAGGGAGGTGGAAGTATGCAAAGGGAAGGAGGGGGAGGGGGAGGGAGGGAAGGAGAGAGAAGCATTGATTTGTTCCACTTATTTATGAATCCACTAGTTCATTCTTGTATGTGCCCTGACCAGGAATCAAACCAGTAACCTTGGTGTATCAAGATGATGCTCTAACCAACTGAGCTACCTACCTGGCCAGGGCAGTTGTGTAAACTTTTGCAATGTGTGAACACTTGCAAATCACTTAATTTTGGGGGTCTCCAGTTCTTATCTATAAAATAGTAATCCCATAGGTTACTTATGAGAATTAAAAAGGTAATACATGTAAAGCATTTAGTTACATAATTGGCACACAGTAAATTTTCAATAAATGTTAATTTTAAAAAAGATACTAAAGAACCAGCGTCTCCATGTAAACTTCCAAAACTTAAACTATTTTTCACAAATGTAAATCAATCAATTTCATGGGGAAATAGAGTTTTATAGCTCAACATAAGATTCCACGGGCTCCCCAGTACAAGAAAGGAAAAAGAAGTAAGGAAGGAAGGAATGGAGGGAGTGAGGGAGAGATAAAGGGACTAAAGAGAAAAAAAGAAAATTTATTTGTGTGAAATTAAAGTCTACAAGTAGTGCCCCGGCTGGTGTGGTTCAGTGGATTGAGCACTGACCTGCGAACCAAAGGGTTGCTGGTTTGATTCCCAGTCAGGGTATATGCCTGGGTTGCAGGCCAGGTCCCCAGTAGGGGACGCACAAGAGGCAAATACACACTGATGTTTCTCTTCTTCTCTTTCTCCCTCCCTTTTCCTCTCTCTAAAAATAAATAAATAAAATCTTTTAAAAAATAAAAATATAAAGTCTAGAAGTAGAGCAAAATTAATGCTATTGCCTTAAAAACCACTAGCCCCCCCCCCCCCCTCACTACCTCCCCTCCTTCTCAAATTCCTTTTTCTGTAACTAAAGTCTATTGGACAAGTTTCTAAATCTTGGTCCTTTAGACAAAACATGTTATGTGAGTAGTAAAATGGGGACCCGCTACAACAGAAGGTAGAGGCAACTGCTGAATTCTATGGCACTGGGAAACATTCAGGGACTTATTAATAAGAATAATAGATGTGACAAATTGAGCTAGCATCATAGTAAGCATTTTATATATGTTATCTCATTTCCTCCTCTATTATGAGACCCAGTCATCTACTATCATCCACATATTTCAGGTTCAGAAAAGTAAAGGACGTTCTCAAGGATATACGGCACTGGGACCCAGCTCAGTTTAGTTACAAGGCTTTACTCACTAAGCTTCCTGCACAAATATCAAAGAAGGGCTATGAGTACTTCAGGAAGATAGGCAATATGTACAGATTAAGTCTCGATCACTGGTATATAACTGAGGCTTAGCTAGAGGAAGCTCTTGCTATGGGGGCCCCTGCTACCAATTTAGCCAAGGAAATGATTAAAAAAAAATAAAGCTGCCAGTTGTGAGGCAGGTAAAAGTGGCCATATCTGAGTGAGCTTGAGGGTGATCTGTAAGGGTAACCACTTGAAGACGATACCTGAGGGTGACACTTGAGCAAACACATGGGTGATACCTGAGTGAGCATGAACAGTGACACCTGAGACATAGTGAAAGTGTGACATCTGAGTTAGCAAGTACTGTTGTTTCGAGTCAATAAATGTTTATGAGGGTAACTGTGTCAGATATTCATAATTTATACCAACTTTCCACCTTGATCTCAGCTCGCTTCCTTCTTGTAAAACCTCATATGAACTACAGACTGAGGGTATCAATGGCAATAACACGTTGACTAACAAGAAACTTTTCTCTGCTTAGGAAACATATCTTAGGATAGAGCAGTGCCATAAACTTCCACGGTGGAAGTGTGATTTGACACCAGACTGCCCATAAGCACAGTTATGGTCCATAGCAAAGGAAATGGGAGTTCCTCTTAACGTTTGCTCCTTTCCCATTGAATTGATGTAATCTCCAGGGACAAAGACATCATGAGGACCAAATATCTTGAAACTCCTGGCCAAAAGAACAAATAAATGGCTGGGGAAAGTGGGGCCATGGGAACAGGTATATGAGAAACAATTTCCTTAAGACTCCACAGTGGAGGGAGTTCTAGACAGGTAAGGATAGTCACAGTCTCAGGGGAGCCGCTTCAACACATCCCAAACACTTTTGTTCTGTGCCTGCCTTTGCAATCCAAGGGGCTCTTGGATCTTAGGTGACCCTTTAAAACAGCCTCACTCAGGTGCTATGCTCAGGTTTTGGATCCCAGGACTCAGGAATCTAATAATCAAACAAATATGAGGGTCCCATCCCTTAAACAAAATTTACCTATTTGTCCCAGGAAAGAGAAAACTATGAGAAAAAGACAAATCAATGGAGGGCCACCCTGCCATTTCATGCACCCAAGTCCATGGAGGGGTATGTTGTAAAGCTGTTCTAAAGGTGCGGATAGTCAAGTACCCAGCCTGTCCTTCCAGCTTTCTGCCTTTGACTCTAGCTAGGCTTGTTGCATATTCTAGAAAAATGGCCATGATGGCGGCATGTTAGAATTACCTGGGGAATTTTTAAAATAATACCCACCTTTATACGCTGCTACTAGGAATGTAAAAATGGTGCAGCCACTTGGGAAAACAGTTTGCGGTCCCTCAAAAAGTATGACTTAGTAATTCCATTCCTAGGCATACACTCAAGAAAACTGAAAACATACTTCTACACAAAAACTTGTACTTGGCATTATTCATAATAGTAAAAAAGTGAAAACAACCTATATGTTTATCAACTCATGAATGAATAAATAAAATATATCCATACAATAGAATATTATTCAGCTATAAAAAGGAATGAAATACTGATATATGCTATGACATGGATGAACCTTGAAAATACTATATTAAGCGAAAGAAGCCAGAGACAAGCTGCTGCATATTGTATGATTCCATTTAGATGATATGGCCAGAATGGGCAAATCCATAGAGATAAAAATTAGTGGTTGCCAGGTACTGTGGGGCAGGGGAAATAAAGGAGTAACTAGCTAACAGTATGGGGTTTCATTTTGATTGATGAAAATGTTCTGGATTTAGATAGTGGTGATAGCTATACAACTTTTTGAAAATACCAAAAAAAAAAAATCACTCAATTGTATATTTTAAAAGGGTGAATATAATAGTATGTGGATTATATCTTAATAAGAAAATTACATTACCCAGCTAGTAGAGCTCAGTGGATTGACATCGGGATGTGAACCAAATGGTCATCAGTTTGCAGTAAAGGCACATGCCTGGGTTGTGGGCCAGGTCCCCAGTGGGTGGCACGCAAGAGGCAATCACACATTGATGTTTCTCTCCCTCTCTTTCTCTCTCCCTTCCCCTCTGTCTAAAAATAAAATAAAATCTAAAAAAAAAAACTAAGAAAAAAAAAGAAAATTACATTAAAAAAACCACTGAAGCATACACTTTAAAAGGTGAATTTTATGGTATTATAATTTAAAATAATAATACACATATCTGGGCCTCACCCTCGAGAGATTCTGATTTAAATGGCGTCGTAAGGAAATAAAGAACAATCTGAAGTGACCAGAGGGGAGGGGGGCGGGGGATAATGGGGGAAAGAAGGGGAAGGGGCAAGTCAAGGAACATATATAGAGGACCCATGGGCACGGACAACAGGGTTGGGATTGACTGTGGGAGCAAGTGGCGGGATATGTGGATGGGGCAGGGAAGAGTGACAGGGAAAAATGTAGGACAATTGTAACTGAACAACAACAACAACAAAGACATGATGGAGCTAGAAAGACAAGCCATAGAACAAGACAGCATGCTTATAACACACAAAACTGACGAAAGATTCATAACCAGAATATGCAAATCAGTAAGACAGACAACCCAAAATAGAAGAAAAGACCCAAACTGTCATTCCTAAAGAGGAAATTAAAAATATGAGTTAAAAAAAAGGAAAGCTATTCAACTTCATTCAACTGAATTTAAAAATCAAAATTAATGAACAAGCAGAAAAGAAACGGACTCATAAATACAGTGAACATTTTGACAATGCCAGTTGGAAGAGAGGTTCAGGGTATGAGTGAAAACGGTGAAGGGATTTAGAAATACAAATTGGTAGTTACACAGTAGTCATGGGGATGTAAAGTACAGCATAGGGAATATAGTAAATGATATTCTAATAACTAGGTATGGGTGTCAGATGGGTATGAGGTTTTATTAGAATGATCACTTAGTAAGTTATATAATGTCTAATCCCTGGAATGTACACCTGAAACTAATATAATAGTGTATGTCGACTGTAATTGAAAAAAATGATTAAAATAAATAAAGTTCACAGGAAAACAAAAAGCTATTCAACTTTGTTTTTAATCAGTGAAAAGTAATTAAAGATATAATTAAATACGAACAGGCAAAAATTCAAAAATTAAAGTGTTGATGAAGATGAAGAGCAAAAGATTGCTCATATACTGCTTGTGGCAGTGTACACTGGTTTGGAAAGCAGTTGGCATCACCTAGTAAACTAAAACATACGCATATCACAGCTATAACCTAGCGAACTTACATGCTGCAAACTGAAATACACATAAGAGGACATTGTGAGCCGTACTGTTCAGAAGGGCCCCAGATAGAAACAACCCCAATTGTTCATTAACAGTGGAATGGTTAAATAAACTGTACTACATTCATATGATTGAATATTAACTACAAATAAAAATGAACAAAACAGCCAAATGCAAAAACATAGATGGAATTCAAAAGCATAATTTTGAGCAAAAGAAGCAAGACACAAAAGAATGCATACAGTGTGATTCTATTCACACAAAGTTAAAAAACAGGTGAAACTAAGTTATATCAATGGATAACACACAGTTGGTAAAACTGTAACAAAGAACAAGAAAATGATTAGCATAAAAGTCAGGATAATGGCAGAGTACAATTGGGAGGTCGTATAAGGTTCTTGTGGGGTGCTACAGTGTTTTATTTATTAATGTGGGTAGTTGATTATGAGGGCACTAGTTTCTTTAAACTGTGCACATTTAGGTTTTACACATTTTTCTGTATAGTGTTATTTTCTTTTCTAAGGGAAAAAAATCCTCCTGATAATCTAGTGTAAACCTAGGTTGACATTAACTACATTAAAGGAAGGTTCACTAGAAGTATATTTGTACATAATTTAATGAATTTCCAGAACAGAAAAAAAATCTAAATATTCTAAACTATTAACAGTGGGCACCTCGGTGGAGAATGGGGAGTATTGTACAGCAAGTTAGAGAAGACTTTATTTTTCTATCATATATTTTTTAATGTTCAGATTTAATCATGAGCAACTGTTACTTTGGTTATAATAAAGAGATAACTTTTAATAAAATGAGATTTAAAAATACATTTGGAAGGATACAAACAAAGAAAAAACCTAAAAGAAAATTAGTTGCCTCAGGAAAAGGGAATGAAAGGGATATTTTCATTGTACCTTTTGAATTTTAAACCCATGCGAAAGTATTACCTATAAAACATTTTATTTAACATAAGAATATTCCTCGCTAGCAGTTTTTCTCAGAGCCCACTACCACAGAAGTACACATTAGCAGCTTTTGAAACAGGCCCAAGAATACTTCTCGTGCATCAGGCTCTCCCGCATGCCTTAACTCCCACTACCATGGCATTGAGACGACCGCCTTATAGAGGACTTATAAGGACTCACATTTATAAATGTGAAGTGGTATGCCTGCCATTGCCCTTTGCCTACATCTGAGTCCATTATACTTGCTAGATAGCAAAAGGAATTCTTTCCCTGTACTTAGGCTGTGACAGTGGTGCAGTAAAGAAGAGAGAGTTACCTCTAAGAGGAGCGCCACACTATCCACCTGAAGCTCTTGCAGTCCCACGATCTGTACCACATGCTTGCTATCTTCTCTTGCAAAGAGCCTGCAGGTGCAAGAACATGGTTGGTATGACTGAGCTGCTGTAATAGACTTTGTTCTTGCCTCCTCAGAAACCACTCCACTACTCCACCATCCCTAAGTAGCAGTTTTGTCCTCTGGGTGGGATTCATGTGCACTCTCCCCAGCCATTCCCACATCTCCTGGCCCCCACTCAGGATTTCAGGTGTGGCCCTTGATTTTTTAAAAAATATTTTTTTTATTTATTTTTAGAGAAAGGGAAGGGAGAAGGAAAGAGAGGGAGAGAAACATCACTGTGTGGTTGCCTCTCACGCATCCTCTACTGGGGACCTGGCCTGTGCCCTGACTGGGAATCCAATGGGTGACCCTTTGGTTCACAGGCAAGCACTCAATCCACTGAACCACACCAGCCAGGGCATAAATCAGCACCTCTGGCTACAATTAAAAGAATGAAAGTATAGGAGGGGAGTAGAACAAAAAAAAAGAAAAAAAGAAAGCATGTATAACCCAAACCTATGCCAATCAGTGGATGGTATTCCTGGCTAGAGTGACTGGTTCAGGAGTGGATATGGTTATCTCTACAGGTCCAATCAAAATAAAGTCCTAGTCTCTGGTTGTTGGGTACCCAGGTGTGAGGTGCTCTCTCTCCCTGGAAGTAAAAGCATGTGACCCTGAGAGCAGCTGCAACCATTTAACATTCACAAAAGAGGCAGTTCTGGAATGAAGCTAACACCACAGAAGGTAGAGCAGAGATGTAAGGAAAATGGGTCCTTATAGCATCCCTGAGCTGCTACGGTAAAGGCACTAAGGCCTGACAGATCTCTAGGCTTTCCAGTTACATGAGCTAATGACTTCCTTAAATGCTTAAGCCAGTATAAGTGGGATTTTATTTTACTTGCAACATAAGCAGTCCTGATATATCTTCTAAGGGAACAAGGGAGAGCTGGTGCTACAACTGAATGCCCCAGGCCTGCATGTAAAGTAATGAGTGGTTATGACCTACCATCATCATTAAACCAGACCCCCAAGGAGCATGTATTGAATCTATCAAAGACTCTAAGATTATTTTTTCCCCTTAAGAAGATACTGATTGAGTGAGCACGGGGCTGTTAGCAGGCAGGAGCAGAGCAATGCCTAAATCAAAGGACCTTGTTTCTTCGAGCTCTTCTGGCAGTGATTCTAACAGAGAAGTTGACAAAAAGTTAAAGAAGAAAAAGCAAGTTACTTCAGAAAAACCTGCAGAGAAGCAAAAGACTGGTGAAGCTTCAAGAGCCCTGTCATCTTCCAAGCAGAGCAGCAGCAGCAGAGATGATCACGTGTTTCAGACTGGGAAAATGAGGTACATCAGCATTTGGGACTTTAAAGGAAAAGTCCTTATTGATATTAGAGAATATGGATGGATCCAGAAGGTGAAACCAGAAGAAAAGGAATTTCTTTAAATCCTGAGCAATGGAGCCAGCTGAAGGAACAGATTTCTGACACTGATGATGCAGTGAGAAAACTGTAAAATCAGAGCCATATAAAACTAGTACTGGTCTAGTTGTTTTAATCTGTCTTTTTACATTGGCTTTTGTATTCTAAAGTTTTTTTCTAAGCTATTGTATATTTGGATTGCAGAACAATTTGTAAGAGTACGTTTTTTTAAAAAATGTGCATTATTAAAAACGATCTGAGTGAAAAAAAAGATACTGATTATGGTTAGAAATGAAATTGAATTTCATAAAAAAGGAAATGATATTCTCAAAAAATTTTTTTCTCAGCCTATGCTTCTCCCAAGTTTCCAAATTTTTATAAGATTGGAGGAAAACAGTTCATTGATGCTCATGACCATTCAGAAAACAACTCTGTTGGAACAGTTAGGTTTCTAGAATAAAAGATGGATCTAGCTTTCAAAACCCTCATGTCATTCCTGAACATACTTCCCAGGCCCTATGCCACCCTAGAAAGGTTCCTAATAGACAGCCTAAAATATGCTGCTAGATTTTTAAATCATATGAGCAAGATTTCTATCACTTTTTATGCAAGGGTATACAAATAATTTATCCTCTACTTTTACGACTTAATTTGAATATCCTTAAACTCTGGTTTCTAGTTTAAGAAGTGGACTAAGCATGCATATATATATATATATATATATATATATATATGCACTTTTATCTGTATTTGTCAAAGCCCCACTATTATTATAGAAAATATATTTTATTATAAAAACAACAGAATAAATTATAACAGCTCTAAACAAACAAGAAAGTGTGGCCATCAGTGGATTAGGACATTTCAGAGGTCTGAGAAGGGGTGGAAACAAAGAGATATTAGCCAATTAACCTGAGATTTAAAAAAAAAACACAAACCCACAGCCCAAGACACTGACAGAGTAAGTCTCAGTCTTCCCTATTGAGCCCTAGAGAAGCTTCGAACCAGGAATTAGCATATTCCCATCCCTTTGGCTATAATTAAAGAATGCAAATATATAGGGTAATATACCTGGGTCATTCATTAAAGAATTATACTCACTACAGCCCCGGCTGGTGTAGCTCAGTGGATTGAGTGTTGGCCTGCGAACCTAAGGGTCGCCTGTTCGATTGCCCAGTCAGGGCATATGCCCAGGTTGCAGGCCAGGTCCCCAGTAGGGGGCATGCGAGAGGCAACCACACATTGATGCTTCTCTCCCTCTCTTCCCCTCTGTCTAAAAATAAAATTAATAAAATTTAAAAAAGAAAGAATTATACTCACTGTAGCTGAATAATCTAACCTGACTGTCCCTTCACACCAAAAAATGAACCACACACATAGCACAATGGTGGATTTAATTTCCATGCCAACTGTTCTTTAAAGGAAGTGACCATTCTGACTGGAACGGGCCCCTAATAAGATTGTTGGGGTTGGAAGAGAAGACATGATTAAGCTGACTTGAGGCTTCAAAACCAACACAGAAAGTGTAAAAAAGAAAGGCAAGTCTTTCCCAAAGCAATCCCAGACTGGCACCTTCCTTTATTTGGTACAGCCCCCAAAACCTATATATTCTCTGAATTGTGGTATGTCCGGAGGTCCCTTTTTCTTAGGATAGTCCACAAAACAATGGCTTTCCTAAACCCACTCAGTGGTCTGTCCAGTTGTGATACTCCTACTCTAACGTCCCTCTTCAACGGGAGCTGGCCTTATCACACTTTCCCTACTGAACTGCAGCTGCTCCTCTACCTCCACTCCCCATTCCAGTGCTAGCCTGGAGTTCATATAGCTTCATGTCTTTTTCAACAGCTCTGTAGGGGCATGGATACATTTGTTGTGGGGCTAGTCTATTTCACTGATTTGGTTTCCCCATCCTTCTACCATGTTCAGCCTCGACTCACTCCTCTCCACCTGGAGTAGCTACTCCCAACATGTCTCAAGTCTGGTTAATTCTGTTATGACAAACTTTTATCCTTCCATCTCCTCTACTTCCTCTCTCCCCCCTAGTTTCCCAGTCAGTCACTACCTTCACAACTTCATTGCCTTCTACTCAGTCATCCATTTCAACCTAAATAAAACTTTATGCCATAAAAATACAATAGTGATTTAAAATCAGAGTTACTGAATATATTTCTAAATTATTATGTTATAAGGGCAATAGTTTAAGCTTTATAAGAGTTAAAAGTCTAATGTGAAGTTAAGAGATTTTCTTCTCATTCAACTGACTTAAGAAAACTATCATGAGGCCCACTTGAAGATTACTGAGGGAAAAAAAGAAAAAAAAAAACAAGAAAAAGTGGAAAACATTAGTTATAGTTCTTCCAGTGTAATAATAGGTCAAAAGAATATAAAGAGATTTAAGTACATGTTGGTTTCCTGACCTCCTGAAATTAGACCTTTCTCATAGAACAAAATAAAAGGGATAATCTTCTTTTTTTAAAGATTTTATTTATTTATTTTTAGAGAAAGGGGAAGGGAGAGAGAAAGAGAGGGAGAGAAACATCACTGTGTGGTTGTCTCTCAAGCACCCCTTACTGGGGACCTGGCCCGCAACCCAGGCATGTGTCCTGACTGGGTATCAAACCGGCAACCCTTTGGTTCACAGGCCAGCACTCAATCCACTGAACCACGCCAGCCAGGGCTTTTTTTCTTTCTTTCTTTTTTTTTTAAAGACTTCGTTCATTCACCATCAGAGAGAGAAAGGGGGCAGAAAGAGAGGAAGAGAAAAATCAATTGGTTGCCTCCTGCATGTCCCCAAATGGGGACCTGGTCCACAATTCAAGCATGTGCCCTGACAGGGAATTGAATCAGTAACCTTTCGGTTTGCAGGCCAGTACCAGTTAGGAATAAAAGGGATAATCTTTGGATAAACATTAGACTGTTGATCACTTGAAAGGCTAATTTATACCTTTCTATAGCTGAACTGACAGTTTAAAAAATATGTATCTGATTTAGAAGACTTTCATTTCACAAAATGGTATCAATGTACCAGACTCATTAAATCCCATGATTCAGTGGGACTCTGACTTAAAACAACGATGAACAGGTTCACAGTTTCCCACGCATACCTTTTTCTTCTATTCAGTAGGTCATAAAGCTGTCCACAGTAGATTTCATAGAAGCTGATCCACACAAAGAGGTGCCTTCTTGGCTGGGACACTTCTAGTTGCCTGAAGATATCTTTGGCAGCCAAAGCATACAGTCCTGGGTTCTGATGAGTTCCTATCATGGTGTAGGTCTTTCCAGCACCTGTCTGTCCATATGCAAAGCAAGTAGCATTGCCTCTGAGGGAAGAATAATTGTATCACTTATACATGAGAGAAATGCTAATCTACACATAGATTTTTTTTTAAAATCCTCACCCCAAGATATGCTTATTATTTTTAGAGAGAGGAGGTGGGAGGGAGAGAGGGAGAAAAACATCCATCGGTTGCCTCTCATACATGCCCCGACTGGGGACTGAACCCGCAACCTAGGCATGTGCCCTGAACAAGAATCGAACCCACGACCTTTTAGTTTATAGAACAATGCTCCGACCAACTGAGCCATCCCGCCGAGGGCTCTATCCATAGGTTTTTAATGACAAAAGTCAGGCTGAAAAAGAATCTTTGACAAAATTCAGCTATAAACATATCATCCTTTTAAAGAGAAGAGGGCTTTACATTATCAAAATATGGGAAGAGGAAAAAACATTTGCAAAGCAGTACATGAGTTTTTTGACAGAAATTTTTTATGGAACTGGTAAGACCATAAGAAAGTCTGGAAGATAAGGAAACAGGGACTCCTGCTAGATGCTTTAGAGGATCCCAGAGAAGACGATTTTGTGCTAATCCGGAAAGACAAGTCTGGTGAAAGAAGTAATAGAGAAATAAATACAATAATAGAAGATCATGTGATAAACATAATGGTAGTGACCACTCATATGAATATAAAGGAAGTTTAGACAGAGGTGAAATCAATGTAAGCAAAATATTTGAGGAAGGACTCATAAAAGCTTCTCTTGGGGTCTCGGTTTTCACTTTCATCAATAAATTGCTAGGTTACTTCTAAGATCCCTTCTAGCCCTGATGTTCTGTGGTCTAAGTGAGAATTGTTATTCTTCGTGTGGATAAATGTGTGCGCACACCCTGTATGAGTGTAAAGAACTGCAGAATAAGAGGTGGAATGGAGAGTTAAAAGACTAACCTACCAATCACAGTATGTTTGTTTTTTTTTAAGATTTCATTTATTTATTTTTAGAAAGAGGGGAAGTGAGGGAGAAAGAGAGGGAAAGAAACACTGATGTGCGACAGATACATGATCTGTTGCCTCCTGCACGCAGTTGGGGAACTGGGGACCTGGCCTGCAACCCAGGCATGTGCCCTGGCTGGGAATCAAACTGGCAACCTTTCGGTTCACTGGCTGAAACTCAATCCACTGAGTCACACCAGTCACAGCCAATCACAGCATGTTTTAAGAGGAGTTGCAGGCAAAATTACCTAAGTATTATGGGATCTGACCACGTATAATAGTACTAAGTAGAAAGTGAACATAATGTTAGGTTGTACGTAGTTATTGCAGACACTTGAACAGGAATCACATGGATTAATGATAACAGTAGCTACTTTTTAAGAAAAAAATACATATGGATACAGGGGTAGGGAGAGGCTGGAGGTGGGTTGAGAGAGATGAACACAACAAAAGAGAACTGAAGCCAGATAGAAAACAAAGAGTGATATGACAAAAGCAAAAGAACCATGGAAGTGGGAAAATCAAGAGATGGGAGCTAATCAGATTTCAACTGCTTAAAGCACTGATCAGTTACTTCTCATCTTTTAAACCATGGCTCCCAGACCCTGGCTGCGTAGCTCAGTTGATTAGAGTGCTGTCATGATATGCCAAGGTTGTAGAGGTTGCAGGTTCAGTATCTGGTAAGGGCACATACAGGAAGCAACCAATGAAAGCATAAATAAGTGAAACAACAAATCGGTATTTCTCTCTTGTATCCCTCCCTCTCTCTTCAAAATCAATAAATTAAAAAAACAAAAAACAAAAAACAAAACAAAACAAAAAAACCTTTGGCTCCCAGCAGTGTGGGTAGAGGTACAGTTAGGAAAATGATTACAGAAGAAAATTTGAACACACCGAAGACCTCGCAGAATGAGAGTACAGAATATCATTTTGTTTATCTTTGGAACATTTTAGTGATTAGCTTTTAAAAGAAATAATAAATAGGTATGAGGAACCTCTATTACACTTCACAGAATTTATAGTTAAGATGTACTTAACTTGCAACTCTCTTATTTTTTACTGTTAATGTCTTAACATACAAATTCTACATTTAAAAAATTTACTCTCTCCAACAGCACTCTCTAAATTTTGTGCATAAGAAATTCATGTGAAAGATATTTTACTTTTTTAGCCTGCTCATACAAATAATTATAAAAAATTTAAATGGCCTCTACAAAACAAAAAGGCAACAAAAAAAGGGCAAATGAAGATATTTAAATGACCAGTAAGCACATGAAAAGATGCTCAATATCATTAGGCATTAGGAAAGGTCAAATTAAAAACACAGTAAGATACAGTTCCATACCCATTAGATTGACTAAAATAAAAAAGGCTGACAATGCCAAATATGGTGAGGATGCAGAACTGGAACTCTCATACATTGATTGCTGTTGGAAGTATAAAGTAATGCATAGAGAACTGACATTTTCTTATAAACACACCTATCCTATGAGCCATCAATTCCATTTCTAGGTTTTTATCCAAGATAAATTAAAACATGTCCACAAAAATACTTGTATAAAAATGTTTATACAGTTTTATTCATAATAGTCCAAAAATGGAAACAACCCAAATGTAAATCAACAGGAGAATGGGTAAACAAATTATGGTATATTCATAGAAGGGAGTATTTTTTTAAAAATATTTTTTTTATTTATTTTTAGAGAGAGGGGAAGAGAGGGAGAAAGAAGGAGAGAAGCATCAACGTGTGGTTGGTTGCCTCTCGCACACCCTCTACTGGGGACCTGGCCTGCAACCCAGACATGTGTCTTGGCTGGGATTTGAAACAGTGACCTGTTGGTTCACAAGCCGGCACTCAATCCACTGAGCCACACCAGCCAGGGCAAGGGAATATTACCCAGCAATAAAAACAACGGGTACATGCAACAACATATACTAATACAAAGAAAAAGAAAACAAAACATTATGTTAAGCAAAGAAGCCAGGTATAAAAGAATATATATCATAATGATTCTGTTACTAATCTATAATGACAGAAAGCAGGTCAGTAGTTATATAAGACCTGGGGGTGATAGTAGGAAATTAACTAAAAAGTGACATAAGAGAACTTCTGGGGTAGTGAAAATGTTCTATATATTTTTCCGGGTATTGATCAGCTGTATGTGTACAACTATCAAAACTCATTAAACCTGAATACTTCTTACGGTCTGTGTATCTTATTACATGTAAATTATATCTCAATTTTTTTAAACAGTATAAAAGTTATTTTTAAAAATAATCAAAATACTCTAGAATCAGCAACTCTAGCAGATTGTTTGGCATACATGCCTACATTTTAAATATATAACAGACGCCCCTACTACCTTTTCTGTACCATTTAGTGTTTATAAAGTGTAAATAATTACTTCAAACTTTAATCTTTTTTAATTTATTGATTTGAGAGAGAGAGATAGAGACATTGCTTTGTTGTTCCATTTATTTATGCATTCATTGGTTGTTTCTTGGATGTGCCCTGACCGGGGATCAAACCCAAAGCCTTGGGGTATCTGGACAATGCTCTAACCAACTGAGCTAGCTATTTCAAAATTTAAAAAATACATTTATGAAAGGTGGATAAGTGATAGTCGCTTATCTATTCTACTCCAAGGAGAAAATGAATAAAACTATAGCCAGAATACATAACTCTGTTCAAACTAACTACAACCACTTAAACCTTTTTATTCTGAGGACTTTGATGAAATTATATTGTTGTCAGCTTATATTTTTCCACTAATCAATATCACCAGTGTAAATTTTGCTGAAAATTCCTAAATGCTTGGTAAATCCTGCAAATAGAGACACTGAATTTTTCAGAAGAGACTAATTTAAATTCAAAAGATCAAAACAAATTCATGTTTAACTCAAAAGAACTAAAATAGGTGATATTTTTAAAAATATGATTTATTAAAAACAGAAAATAAAGAACAAGAGAAGCAAAAAATTACTATCATACCCATTGAAAATATGCTGAATGAGTGGGTGAGTAGTCTTCATGTATACATCCTGATTGGTACATGCCTCATCAAAGACTTCATCAAAATAAAAAACATGCTGAAAAAGAAATTTGGTTTTTATAGAGACATTTTCTCCACTACTATTCCAGTTCACACATGATAAAAGCGCAAATGCATTTTTAATTAATAGTAACTATGATAAACTTATAAAAAAATAAGCAAAAAAACAAAACAAAACACAACCTGTCAAATGACGGGGCTTTCTTCTACTAGAGATCTCTGTTAGACATGTTCTTATAATGTAAAAACTAAGGCATAAAATTTTTATTCTCTCTAAAGTGAAGCAAATTGATGAGTACAAGAGGGAGCCAAACCTCCCTAGGTCCAGGACAGAAACTGAATTCTATGGAGATTATCCTCATAGCCCAGCGACGGCTAACATGACATAAGGGGGGAATTCTGGAGGAACACCTCCATTCCATAAGTTACATAGCTTAACTTTTATTTTCATAAACATTTATTGCTCAGCTGGTAGCATGTATATTGCAGTAGGCTTTTCAAGGGACTCAAAGATAACGACATTACCTTACTATTACCCTACCCTACTGCCTAAAGATGTTAATCCAGACAAGTTTACAAATGACTATAAGGTAGAAAAAACTTGAGAGATAAAGAATATGTGAAATTCAAAGGAGGAACATATTTCCTCTGATTGGGAAAGACTTTATGAGAAAAAGATTGTATTGGGAATGTGCCATGGGCAAAGAAAAGAAATTTGAGAGACAGGGATGAAGGCAGGGAAGGTATTCTAAGCATGGTGGAAGCATTAGCAAAGTCAAAGCGGGAAAGAACAAGGAATATTTTGGGAACAGGGAGAATTCAGCGTGGTTGAAATTTGGATCTTGGTAGGTAGAAAAGTACAAAAGAAGCCTAGAATAATGAGTTATGACTATGTTGTCTTGGGGTCTTGGGACTAAGGGAGAGGGTGAAATGCTCTTACTTAATTCAGTAAACAGTGGGAAAACAATAAAAAAACTTTGCAAAGGTGAGGGATGATCTGAGTCATTTTATTAGAGGATTAATCTGGCTTCACACTATGAATGGGTTGGGAACAGGAACACTAGTAATTCAGTGGTGAGATAAAAAGGGTCTAAATTAGATGATGATACTGGAACTAAAGGAGATGAACGCATGTAAAATTTGGCAACTGACTGAATGTGGGAAGTTGGAGAGAAAAAGGAATCCAAGATTACTCCCAAATAAAAGTAACCTGTAAAAGGAAAGATAGAAGGCCCCATTAAACTGGGTCTGGTAAGCGTTAGTTCAAGAGCCATAATGATTTGCATAATTTAGAGGCTTATCATGTCAGCAGCCCAACTATATCTGAGTAAGAAATCCTAATAATTTCAAGCCTGATTGTAGCTCCATTACGGCAGTCCATACATAATGAATGAGACGTGAGGTCCTATCTTCTGCTACTTTTTAGACCTACTGTAAATATCCAGTTAAGGAAAAATTGTATTGGTAAATCCATAAAAGTGAGTTGGGGCAATTTACTCTGGGTCACTGTACCCCAGGTTTGAGTCTGTTTCAGTTACCATTACTTTACATTAGAATGGAAATTTGTTAGGTCATTTAAGAAGAAATTGGGGCCAAAAAATGAATTTATCAGAAAAAAATCTCCAAAAGTTAGGAGGTAAGAAAATAATGAATCTGTGCAGCATAATAAAGAAATCTATGAACTTTTAGTACTTTGAAAAATGTGATATGATTTCGAGAGCAGTAAAATGTTTATTAATTGTTAAATCTGGGTGATAGGTACATGGGGGTTCATTATACTCTTAATTAAGCTTGAAAATGGCAAAATAAATAATAAAATATATATCTAAAATCTGGTTTTAATGAACATGATTTATATCTAACTTATACTTGGTCTTTAAGCAAGCAGTCAAATCCATTCATTGATCAAATATCACCAATGGTCTTTATAGTTAGTATGAGATCAAAAACAAAATACATTTTATATATTTGACACTTCTCAGGAAAGTAAGAAACAAATGAACAGGAGTAAATATAGAAATACAATTTTTGGGCTTTCATTTATTTCATGAAGAATATAGCTATTTTTCCTTTTCTTCTACAAGTTTTAGTGAATAACTTTAGATTTTGAGTAAAACACCTGAGAAAGCACTTATTGACTGGAATTAGTATCTTACTTTTCAACAGAATTTAGGTATTGATTTTTCTAGTACTTTTGTAAGTACCTTTAATGAAAGATATGTGAACATGCAAGATTATTACAGTTCATAAAGTCCTTTGCTTCACATATATTTTCATTTGATCATACTTTTTCAGTGAGGTTGGATTAATACTTTGGCCTTGATATGATCAGAGTTCAGAGTTTATTTTTTAAATAAGTTTTTCACATTATAAAAGTAATATATATTTATAGAATATCTCTGGAAAGATATACTTATAACAGGTAATACTGGTTGCCTTCAAAGAGGAAATGGAATTAGAGACATTTCTCACAGTATACTCTTTTGTGCCTTTTGAAATAGGTAAATCTATCTTATTCAAAAGTTTTTACTTTTTAACATAAAAGTAACAACACAGCTGATTCTAGAAGATTTTAAAAACATTGAAAATAATAGACAAGAATAACAAATTATCTGTAAATTTTACTACTCAGAGATAGACACTGTTGACTTTTTAAAAAATTTTTATAAGAGTTTAATTTAGCCAGACTTCTAGTCAAGATGGAGGCATAGGTAAACACGCTCCGACTCCTCACACAACTACAGCAAAACTTACAACTAGACTACAAAACAAATATCACCCAGATTGATCATAAAATCGAGCTGTTTGGAAGTATGGCAACCAAGGATTTAAAGAAGCTACATTCATCTAGACAGGTAGGTGAGGCAGAAGAGCATGGAGGGGCAGAGAGAGGCAGAGAGGTGCAGAGTCGTGCGGTGAGGCACAGAGACATGTAATGGGCAGTCCCACATTCATGTGTGGTGGATAAAAACTGAATACCTCGGGTGCAAGGAGTCCCAGCCCCAGTCCAGCTCCAGCCCAGGGTTCCAGCACCAGGAAGATAAGTCCCCATAACTTCTGGTTGTGAAAACCAGCGGGGGTTGGGGCAGTGGAAGAAACTGCAGGATTCTCAGAAGACTCCTCTTAAAGGGCCCACAATGGTCTTAGGACTTACACAGACCGACTCCCTCTAGGATTCAGCACCGGGGCAACAGCTTGAGGGGCACCAGTAGCATACAGACAGAAACTGAAGTGACTGGCAACAGGGCAAGTGCTGGGACACGGCTTCTTCCTGGGAAAAACTCCAGAGGCCAGACAGCAGCACTGTTCCCTCTCTGAACCCTCCCTCACAAAGAGCCACAGAGCCACAGAGCAGTGACAGGTTGCCCTGCCCTGGTAATTACCTAAGGCTCTGCCCCATACAACTTACAGGTGCGAGTTTCTATAATAAGCCACGCTACTAAGACAAGGAGTAAAAGCAACTCTACCTAATACGCAGAAACAAAGAGAGGGAGGCTGCAAAATTGAGGAGACAAAGAAATATGGCCCAAATGAAAGAAAAGAACACAACTCCAGAAAAAGAACTAAACAAAAT
This sequence comes from Mormoops blainvillei, assembly GCA_004026545.1. Lineage (NCBI taxonomy): Eukaryota > Metazoa > Chordata > Mammalia > Chiroptera > Mormoopidae > Mormoops > Mormoops blainvillei. Next base: position 174,164 of record PVJD01000385.1, on the reverse strand, counting down.
AGAGATAACCAACCTATCAGGTGCAGAGTTCAAATCACTGGTGATCAGGATGCTTAAAGAATTCACTGTGTACAGCAACAATATAAAGGAGGAAATGAAGGTTACACTAAGCGAAATAAAGAAAAATCTACAGGGAACCAACAGTGGAGGGGATGAAGCTGAGAATCAAATCAACAATTTGGGACATAAGGAAGAAATAAGCATCCAATCAGAACAGCAAGAAGAAACAAGAATACAAAAAACTGAAGATGGACTATGGAGCCTCTGGGACATCTCCAAACCTACCAATATCTAAATCATAGGGGTGGCAGAAGGAGTAGAGGACGAGCAAGAAATTGAAAACTTATTTGAAAAAATAATGAAAGAAAACTTCCCTAATTTGGTGAAGGAAATAGACATACAAGTCCAGGAACCAGAGAGAGTGCCAAACAAGTTGGACCCAAAAAGGACCATACCAAGATACATCATAATTAAAATGCCAAAGGTTAAAGATAAAGAGCAAACCTTAAAAGCAGCAAGGGAAAAAGAGAGTTACCCACAAAGGAGTTCCCATAAGACTGTCAGCTGATTTCACAAAAGAAACTTTGCAGGGAAGAAAAGGACTGGCAAGAAGTATTCTAAGTGATGAAAAGCAAGGACCTACAACCTAGATTGCTCTATCCAGTAAAGCTATTATTTAGAATTAAAGGGCAGATAAAATGTTTCCCAGACAAGGTAAAGTTAGAGGAGTTCATCATTACCAAGCCATTATTACATGAAATGTTAAAGGGACTCATTTAAGAAAAAAGATCAAAACTATAAACATTAAAATGGCAACAAATTCACAACTATCAACAACTGAATCCAAAAAAACAAACTAAGCAAACAACCAGAACAGGATCGGAAGCACAGAACTGGTGATCACATGCAGGGTTATCAATGGGGAGGGGAAGGGGGAGAGTAGGGGAAAAGGTAGAAGAAATAAGAAGCATAAATGGTAGGTACAAAATAGATGGGGGAGGTTAAGAACTGTATAGGAAAAGGAGAAGCCAAAGAACTTATATGTATGACTCAGGGACATGGACTATGGAGAGGAAATCCTGGAGGGAGGGTGGTGTCGGGCGGAGGGAGATAAAGGAGAGGAAAAAAATGGGACAACTGTAATAGCATAATCAATAAAATATACTCTTTTAAAAAGTTTATTTTTGCCAAACTGATGACACTGTTAGGAAGCAAGATTTTAAATGCCTTTGCCACTGTTTACTTTTGCTATATTTCAGTATTATCTTTTTCTCTCTAATATTTTTCTTTGTTCAAGAAATTGGAATGAAATATATACAGGTTTCCTCATTTTTTCACTTATTACAATGATATAAAATTTAACGGTAAGTAATATAGCACACTACATGTATACGATTATATAAACTAAGTAACAGAAGATTTGAAAGGATACAATATTTAGTTAAATGAACACAAACATAAATAAGTTTAAAAATAAAACCCAAAGAATCTAGGATCAATGTTTCCAATAAACCTCTCTTTTCTTCTCTCTACATAAGAAAGGAAGAAAAGGTGGGGCAGGGGGAACCTTCCTATCAGTTTTATACTATAGCATTGATAGGTATGGACTTTGATCTATGAGAGCAAAGGTCCAAAGTTCAAATAGCCGAGAAAGTGCTATAGAAACTATGGGTATTCAATAAGTATTGATCAATGGTAATAACAAAGAAGTAAGGTTATTGTGTTTTGGGATAATGGAAAAATACAAAAGATGATGCCTCCTTGAGGGAATTATTGTGACAGAGGCATCATTAAGGCAATCTTGGGTAGATGGTGATTGGATAGGGCTATTACTATAGCTGTAAGTAGCTATTACAACTAATTGTTCATTTGGACCATCTTCAAAATAAATACCTCCCACCTAGACCTAATAGACTGTGCATTGATCAGCAATTGCTAAGGCTGTTAAAGTGACTGAGTTAGTTATACAGCGGCCTAGTAATTTAGTGCCCATAGAAGGCTCAGTGGATTATTTTGAATGTTACTTTTAAATCCAATTTTGGTAACCAAAGATAAAGAAGAACAATGCAAGTGTAAAAGGGGGGAAGTGTTAAAATGACTTCAGTGTTAAAAGATTTGTTCCAGTACAGTAAGATCTCAGCTGGCCAAGGTGAAATGCTAGCATGCCAAGTTACTCACTGCTTTTTTTCCCCTCTCTACCAATCACTGGATTTTGAGGCAAAGTGGAGAGGGAGAGAGAAGAGGAGGAGGAGGAGGAAGAAGAGGAGGAGGTGAAGAATATGAGTGTTCTAGAGAGGTAGATTAAGAGTAAGGGAAACTCTTTATTCCCAAATCTTAATTTCTGGTAGATTATCCCCTGGCTTTAGATTATTCATAATTGCTTCACAATTTTAGGAGTACCTAAGTTACAATATCTTCTGTCTATGTGTTTTGCTGCTTCCCTGTGAGACTGAAGAGTTATCAATTTAGAATAAGTTCCTTTCGATACCGAACCCTTTCTCCTTGGACTCTTCATGATCAGTCTGGCAGGGAGTGAATATTTTTTTATGTGTCTGAGCAAACAGTGTTTTATTTAAGTCCTTTATGTTACATGCAACATTATATCCCTGGAGTATATTCACCCACTGCAGTCTACCCTGTACAAAGTGGCCTGCTCAAAGAGCACGACTTCCACCAAATTAAGTCTAAACTCAAAGACAGTTGAGAATCAAAATAAGCAGCTGGTTGGCAATCTGGGGCCTTGTTGCTCAAAAATATATCCTCCATTATTAAACTCCAGACTCACACTCAACAGAGTGAGAAGTTCACACAGTGACAGACAGGTGAGAACTGAGAATGTGTGACCATCTTATAGTCATTTTGGGGCATATGCTCAGCGACAAGTCCTGTCTATCACCAATTCATTAAATTCCTTTCATCCCCTCATTCCCTTTCTTTTTGCTAAATAAGTATAATTAAATTCACATAAAGCATGTTAACTGGGTGTATAATACAGTCCTATTGCACTAGAGCAGAGAAATTGTTTTTGTATTCCCCATTTTTATTTTTAAAAAAAGGCCCAGGGTATCAATGATTTAATGCAATGTTACATCAGAGATGACCAACACCCAAACCAGAAACTGGATTTTAGAATTTGTATGTTGCCACTCAAACAAAAAGCAAAACTTTGACATATTTAATAATAGTAGTTCCAAACACAAAAGGAAAGCATCATACCTGCAGAATATATTGCGTGAGGTCAACTGCTTCTTTCTTCTCATGAACAAGTAGAGTTTCTTTGTCTTCTACTGTAATAATATTAATTTCTCCACGACGTACCTCCCTCATGCCCAGAGGGCGTTTTCGAACACAAACTCTGATTTTCTCCATCTCAGTCCAAAGGTTCTCTTTCTCTGAGGGATTCTGTCTGATATAGTATGTTAATAAGTGGGCCTTTATTTTTAATAATAGAACAAGGCTACTTAAGAGATCAAAGTATCTGTACATTTTGTTATAAATTAGCTGAAATATAATGTTGCATATTAAAGTTTTGACTCTGAGAAGTTATAAGCTAATTCCTCCTGATTACTTCTATCTCTATCCCTACCTGTTCCACTCCAAAAAAAAAGGAAATAAAAATTCCTGACCAAAAAACAAAAGAAAACAAAAACAAAAACAAAAAAATCACCCCCAAACTCTTAAGAGTTTGCTTTAGCTCTAAAATGTGCTTGGTTTCCAGATATGGTCTTCCAAAAGGCTTCCAACAATGTATGATAGATGGTCTTTCTTTATATCCCCAAAACTCAGGCTAATCTATCTTCAAAATCTAATGCAATATGCTGCTACAACCTCTCCAAGGTCTTTATAAGACCCAAACCCCTGTTTCCTTTCAGTCCAAATATTCTTGTACATTTACTTTTAATACTTAAAAATTTTTATTTATTGACTTGAGAAAGAGAGAGAGAGAGAGAGAGAGAGAAACACTGATTTGTTGTTCCACTTATTCATGCTTTCCATTGGTTGATTCTTGTATGTGCCCTGACCAGGGATCGATCCCGCAACCTTGGCATATACCAACTGAGTTACCCTGCCAGGGCTAGTTTTCTTGATCATTCAATGTAATCTCTTTTTTTATCCTATCTGAATGGTAGGTTTTGATGTACTTTTCCCCGTTTGTAGATATATTCTGCCTTTGTCTTATTCTCATATTTCCTTTTTTGCCAAACCCAACATGTATTTATTTGTTAGAACACAATCCTATATTTTGTCTTCCTGGGACAATTTTATGACTGGTTCTATCCACCACTAATTCGTCCTTCTATTCAGATGAGTTTCTTCTCTGGCTCTGACTTCAGTGAACTCATCAATCTTAACATCTAGAATAGTTGAGGCAAATAGTTCTTGGGTTAGGGATACAAAATTCATCAGGTTTACTTGCTGAGCCTAATGGTGTTATGTATGAACACCATGTACCTAAAAACTGACCACTTACATATAAATTCCTTTAAGCTAGGTAACAAGAAAATAGAATTCTTGAAAGTAGTTTTACAAGAATCAATACCTTTGGTGTATACACTAAGAATGTCTTAGCAAGACAAATTATTCTCTTCCTTTACACTTTTTACACTTTAGAGTTTGGTTAATAGCCCCTAAAATGCCTTTTATAATATATATATATATATATTTTAATTAAATTTATTGTGGTGACATTGGTTAATAAGATCATGTAGGTTTCAAGCGTATATTCTATGTTACATAATTTGTATATTTTAAAAAATATTTTATTTATTTATTTTTACAGAGAGGGGAAAGGAGGGAGAAAGAGAGGGAAAGAAACATCAATGTGTGGTTGCCTCTCATGAACCCCCAACTGGGGACCTGGCCTACAAACCCAGGCATGTGCTCTGACTGGGAATCGAACCAGTGACCCTTTGCTTTGCAGTCTCCGGTGCTCAATCCACTGAGCCACACCAACCAGGACACAATCTGTACATTGCATGGTGTATTACCAAACAGTCAAATCATCTGTCACTATATATTTTAAATAGGATATTTCACTATTATAATTGTTTCATATCAATTTCAATTTTATAAGCCCTATAGCTGGCTAGAAAATTACTTTTTGACAGGATCTAAATTAGTAAACAGTGGCAAATAAATTTCTAATATAATGTATAAATGATCACTCAAGGTTTTTAAAGCATTTTTTTTTTTGACCGACATATAGTAGACTTTTTAAAACATACCATTTTTAGGTTAAGTGTGGCAAAATCTTGACAGTCATTAAAAGTGGATGATGGGCATATGGAGGTTTATTTTTCTATTCTGTCTTCTTTTGTATATGTTTGGTTCTATTACAAGAAAAAGCAAAAAATTTTCATTTTTATTGAATTTATTGGAGTGACATTGGTGAAAAAGCAAAATTTTAATGCATCATTTTAACAAGGGCTTTGGGGCAAAGTCTCTAGTAGTTGTCATTAATAATCTACTTGTATGAAGCTAATCAAACAGGACAGAAAATGTCCTTTTCAGAATGGACCAGGGACTTTAGGATGGGTCATATAACAAAGGGCTGTAGTTTTCAAGTTCACGGGACAAAAAAAAATGAATATTCTTCTAAAAGGCTCTGGTTTTAATGTCCAATCTTCCCTAGAAGAAAATAAACTATATCTGTCTTACATGCAAAGAGTTAAGACAGTTGGAGTTCGGTCTATTGCCTTTATGTCAAGGCAAGCAGTTCTCTAAATGTCTAAAATTCTGAGGCCAGAAATTTATTTTGAGCGTATCTGAGTTGAGGCATCCAAAGAGAATGCGCTTTGGATAGGATGACTCCCTAACAGCAAGCCTTAAATCGGTGAAGGAGTTTCTCAAGGCTCTGAAACCTTGACACCTACTTAAGGGTATGAGTGAGAAAGCAGTATTAAGGATTACTAGGAAAAATGTACTTTCTTATCTCTATTTCTCTAATACAGACAGCACCCAACTTAAATGATTCAACGTATAATTTTGTGACTTTATAAAGGTGTGAAAGAGATACACATTCAGTAGAAACCACATTTAAAATTTTGAATTTTGTTCCTTTTCCCAGGCTAGTGATATGTGGTAAGATACTATAATGCTGGACAATGGCAGAGAGTTGCAGCTTCTAGTCAGGCAAGAGATTAGGAGAGTAAACAACCGATTTCTACAGTAGCAATTTTCAACCAGTGTGCCACAAAAATTTTTAAAACAAGCAATGCCTGACTATTTAGTTAGGGGCACTAACCTCTTTTCCCTTAGATTGTCAAATTAAAAAATGACAACAGCCAACACAACAATAACTCTGGTGTGAAGGCCCTGTCTTGAACCATAAATATATAGGTCATACAACAGAGTTGTGCCTTATTGGTCATATCACATAATAAGTCTGATTGGTTAATTCTTTGTACCAGAAATCCTTACACACAAGTATAGGCACCTGACTTTTTAAAAAGTCACTTTGGAGCAAAAAGGGTAGGTAATTACTATTATTATTATTATTTTGTAAATCAATAAAAATCATACCTTTTTTTGGTCAGATCAGCAAAAAAAATATTTTTTGGTGTGTCACAGAATTTTAGAAATTAGTTTATGTGTGCAAAAAGGGTTTTAGTAATTAGCTTATATGACAAAAAGGGTTGAAAATCACTGCTCTACAGTGTACTGCATTGCCAGTTTTATTTTTTTGTTTTATGATTTGTGGGTTTTTTTGGAGGGCGGGAGTGTGTTGTGAGCATTTTTATGGTAGGCTAGGGTAAGCTATGATGTAAGCTAGGTGTATTAAGTGCATTTTCAACTTACCATGTTTTTGGATGGGACAGAATCCCACTGTAAGTCTAGGAGCATTTGTATAATAAAACAATGGTAAGGTAATGATATAAAAGGTGAGAAAGTTCAATTGAACAGCTTTTGCTCTGGGTTTGTCACGTGTCAACTTCTATAAATGCAGTTATCTCACCATAAGGTTGTCTGTATGTCTTCCCACTTATCCTGTCCCCTAAAAAGACTAAGAGTCTCCAGATAGCCTGATCTTTATGGTATCTAGAATCTAGCCTAGCAGAAGTAGTACTTAATGTTTGCTAAATAAATGAAATGGCAATATTTAAACGAAAATATCCACTCTTTCCAAATAAATGCAAAGTGGTATCTTTATTCTATTTATAAATAATTCCAATTTAGATTTTTTTAATTAAAAAAATTCTTTTATATTCACCTGATTTTTTCTAAAAGCTGATTGCTTTTTAGAGAGAGGGGGAAGGAGTGAGAGAAATATCGATGTGAGAGAGAAACATTGAGTGGTTGCCCTCTTGTATGCACCCCCGTGGTGGGGATGGAACATGCATCCTGGGTATGTGCCCTGCCTAAAAATCCAACTCATGACCTTTTCGTCTAAGGGACAACACTCCAGCCAACTGAGTCACACCAGCCAGGACCTAATTTAGATTTTTGTGTGTTGTTCAACGAAAGACTGTAACAGTCAAGAAAATATTTGTTCTTTCACCAACAGGTGAAAATGGCTTTGATGGTCATGAGACTATCTACTTATACCTTTCACAACTGAAAGAAGAAAACAGTACTGTATGTTCTGTGCTCTGCTAAACCAACCACCCCGGAAGTTTTCAGAAACATTATAAAAATTCACTTATGTATGTCAAATTACTAAAGGTACTTTTATCTTTAAAATTGGGTCATCAGCCCTGGTTAGTGTGGCTCGGTGGATTGAGTGCCAGACTGTGAACTAAGGGGTCACTGGTTCAATTCCCAGTCTAGGGTATATGCCTGGGTTGCAGGCTCGGTCCCCAGTGGGAGCCCCATGAGAGGCAACCACATACTGATATTTCTCTCTCTCTCTTTCTCCCTCCCTTCCTCACTATAGAAATAAATAAATAAAATCTTTTTAAAAAGAAATAAATTTAGGTCTTCTATTTTTCTTTCTTGGAATAAAAGAGCTGGTTGGTTATAAGATCCTCTGGAACCTTAGCCAGTATAAGATGAGATGTAAACACTGTGTTTTAAGGTATGGATAATAGCCTTAAAAAAGAGAGAGAAAGAAAATATACCTTAAGAAAGTATTTTCTTTGTACCTCACCATCTAAAACTTTTAAACAAAACAAGCAATGCACGTTATTTTAAAAATTTTTTTCTATTATACCAATGTTAGTATTAAGTATTACTTAATATTTCACTCCTTAGGGACCTTATTTAAAATTCTAAATTGAAAATAACTTATTATCAACCTGACTCTCAAACCCCAAACTCTAGCAATACTATCCTACTCTTTGCAATCACCAAAATCATCTGTTCTTCCAGGGCTAGCTAAAATTGTAGAAGGCACTCAAAATCAGGACCATATTTCAATATGTGCAGGTAAACTAACTTCTCCAAAGGCTTACTTAATTCAACTACATGCTCTTTGTTTTTAACTAAGCTTTATATCTCCTGGCTGGTTTAAGTAAATTTGACACCCAAAAAAATATCCTGTGGACTGTGTAATTTTTTCCCCCACCACATAAGGCTAGTTACCTGTTTTTATCTTCATGGATGCACTAGATGTATCATGTTATACTACAATAAATAATAGAAATAGGTCTGCTATAGGAATAATAGTGGATCCTGGCAAGTAGCAGCTGCTTAATATACATGAACAGTATCATCTTTCTCCCATCTGGAAAGTCCCAATTCTGCATTAATTTTCCCTTATCAAGGTATTTCTATTATCAGTGCAGAAGCTGCTCATTATCATTTTCTGTAAATGAGGAGTAGGTTGCACTCCTCTGGTCATAAAGAGGCCTGCCCTTGCCTAAGTCTACCCTCCCTTCAAAAATAAATAAATAAAATATAAATAAATTATTACCTGATACCAGAATGAGGGATTCCATAGTTATACCCTGAAACATGAGAGACTCTTTGAATAATGGGAATATCACAATCCCCCAGTATTGGAGAAAAGCGATTTGATGAAAAGAGCGAAGTGTTAGTTTCTGTTTGCCCATAGGAATCAGTGGCTATGGCACTCAGAATTCTTGTTTTTGTTTGGTACTGGGAATCATCTGGTAGCATGTGCTCTAGCACTCTGAGGTAATTAGACTTCTGTTCATTTGCAGGAAAATCTGATAAATTCCATATTTCAAACCCATAGTTGCTTGTAGTTCTGTCTTTGCTGTCAGCAGGAGAATCAAAATGCAATTGTCTGCGAGGTCCAGATCTGGGTTCCTGAGGCTTGCTGTATAGGCTGCTTGTCTGAAGAGGATGCTCTGGGCTACTGATTGCTTTATCTTCTTCCTGCATAATCTTAATGATTTTGATAAGTTGGAAGAGACGTTTGCGGTCATTCATGTTATGGACTCCCAATTTGGAGTAGTCCTTCATTGTAACCTTTGCTAATTCATCTATTTTCTGAAGGCCAATGGCAGTAAAATGAGGATAATACTGTGAAAGTTCAGCTTCACAAAGACATTCATACAACCAGGATGTCATTTTCATGAACAGGTTTCTATAAACTCTGGAGAAAAAAAAAAAAAGTCATTCATTTGTAAGACAGAATTATATAATACAATTACTCTTTTAAAAAACGAAAATCACAAAACATGCAGAAAAACCCATTCTCGCATACCAAATTTTCAATAAGCATATTTTTCTTCTGAAATGATTAAACAGCATAGTGCATAAAGATGCTTATGATGAATTTTGTAGTAACACATATAGTTTATTCATCTGCTTAATAAAAAGAGACTTTTGGTTGTATATACATATAGCTACAGGCCACAGACATTTAACACAAGTCACTTACTTATTTCCAGGGAGTTCCTTCCAACCTTGCAATGTCTACTTAACACATGCCACAAACTACTGAAGCACTGCTCCCAACCACTGATTGTAGCAGGACTAATTTTAGATGTTCAAGTTAACATCAAGGCATGCTGCACAACTGTTTCCATGATTAATGAACAAAGGCTAAGAACTCTTTTAGAATGGAAAGTAGAATTAAATAGCAAACCACAGAGGATTATACACTAATATAACTTTGAGAAAATCACATTTGTATCTGCTGAGTACTAGTAAAAGTTAGACATCATTAATTTGGAATCTACTGATTCACAATTTCAGGTTATTCTAAAAGGTAGGTGGTTATAGCTGTCCACCTGTACAGAATATGAATAAAAGAGTTTACCTAGGAAATTAATACTATGGTCAAGAGTTTAAATGACTGCACATCAAAATGCTTAATATGCCAAGATATTTAATTAAATACTAACAAAAGATGTGGGAATAACATATAATTCTAGTCTATTATTAAAGTCAGGACCCTGAAGAGTTTCTCCATACCACTGTTAAGTTCAAGTTCATGAGAATATTCAAAAGTAAGCCACATTTTCTTTAAAAAAATTTTTTTTATAATTCAGTTTCTAAAATTCTATTAGTTCTTGGTAAAGCTTTTCTGTTTTTCATTTTAATTTACATTGTGTTTTCATTCTAGGAGAAACAGAAGAGTCAGGGTCGAGTTATAATGAAGATTAAAGAGCCTTGCATAATTAACTTCAGAGGAAATGCTACTTAGGCTAAAGAAAAGGCCAAAGGAGCTAGCTAAGTAACACATCCTAAACTCATCTTGCCCTTTTCCTTTTGTGGCAAATTGAAAAAAAAAAAAAAAGCCTCAAATTCTTTGCTGGTCCTTCCATCAAGAGATGAAATCTATTTCTCTTTCCATCACTGGCCTTGTGACTTGTTTTGGACAAGAGAATGAGGTAGAAACAACACTGTGTAACTTTCACACCTAAGCCTCAAGAGTCCTTGAAGTTTCTTTCTCTTGGAACAATTCTGCTGCCCAGCCTGCAGCCATCATCAAAGCATGATGTGTGAGAGAAGTCATTTTAGACTATTTAGCCTATCCGGTGCTACCAGATGACTGCAGGCACATGAGTGACCCCAGGTGAGACCAGAACTATGTGAACAAATAAAACAGCAATTGTTTTAGGCCCCTAAGCTTTGGCTTACACAGTAGTAGATAACTGCAACACCCTTTCTATGACAGTTTTTTAAAAAATTTCATGTATTTATTTTTAGAGAGAGGGCAAAGGAGGGAGAAAGAGAGGGAGAGATACACTGACATAAGAAACACTGATCAGTTGCCTCTCGTCTGTGCCCGGACCAGGACCAAACCCGCAACCCAGCCATGTGCCCTGACCTGAAGTCAAGCCAGCAACCTTTTGCTTTGCAGATGACCCCCAACCAACTGAGCCACACCGGTCAGGTCTTATGACTTTTTAAATGCTGTATCTTTGCCAGAAGTGTTTCCAACTTCCTCTGCCTACTGAGTTATGCTCATCCTTTCAAGATAGCTCAATAGCTACCCCTCACCCACGTAACACCTTCTTTCATTTCTCAGCCTCTCCTACCATTTTACTGCCAAACACCCTAATGCAGTAAACCAGGCCACCAATCCCTTTACTAGTGCTTCTTCTACCTGAAATACCTGTCTTTCCCAGGAAAAACTCTATATTTTTCTTTAGTAAGGTATACCCTAGTAAGAGATAACTGGTATTTCTTCTGTACTTCAGTAATAATAATAGCAGCTAGTATATACTGAACATTTATTACATACCAGGCACTGATGTAAGTATTTTATTTATTAACCACCAAACAATCCTATGAAGTAGATACATGTGTGACTTTCAGGAAGTTATTTATTTAATGCCTCTGAAACTTGTTTTTCTCAACTATAAATGGGAATGTAATAGTCCCCACAATTCCTAGGATTAGTATTCAAGGAGAAAACACTTGTAAAACTCTCAGCAGAGTGCACAGCACATACTTAGTACCCAATAATTGTTGGTAATAATTACTACTGTGATTGTTATTTCTGTGTTATCTTCACCACCTAGCTCAGAACCTAAAACAGAAAAATCCTTCAATGTTTTAGTGTGTTTTAAGTTATTTCTAAGTACTTATATTCCCCACTTATCTCGGTCTAACGCAGGGGAACAGGTTAAGTGGTATGCAGTCTTCTTAATTTCCACAGGCTGTAAAAGATCCTGTATTTCACACATCCATTACCTTGGTGACATGCCAAACAGTTCCCAATCTAATTCTAATAACCATGGCTTCTATTGCACCCCTTAATAAGTACCTGCAAGTCTTAACATATTCATATTGCATTGCTTAGATATCCTCTAATATAGGGTGGGGGAAAATGCCAGAGATACCAATAATCTGGACATACAAATTCAAAGAATCCAATGGCTTGCTTCTTCATAACTTGGCAGCATGGGCCTTTCTAAACCTTATAGTTAACCTATGCTCTTTTGTTTTAAAATTAGATAGGCTTCTTTGTACCATATTCCATTTCACAATGGTCCAACCCCTCACAGATACCTGAGCCCCATCCCAAGTCCACAGGGAAAAAGAAAACAACCTCCCAGGTGTTTGTGGGTACAGACATAAGAACACTGAAGAAGCTCCCCAGGTTATTATGAATGTACTATACTGATCTAAATCTATCAAAATTACAAATGCAAATGTACTAATCCAGTAATTCCACTTCTAGGAGCTTAGCCTACAGATATTGTATACAAGTACAAAATGACATGGGTATAAAATTATTTATTGCAGCACTTTATGTAATAGCAAAGAAATGGAACAGGGACTGATTAAATAAATTATGGTAGTCCATTAAATGGAATACTATGAAGCAATTACAAAGAATAAGTAAACACTCAATATTTTATTGAACAAAAAGAAAGCTCTCCAATATATTAAGTGACTAAAACAAGTTAACAGTTCGTATAGTAGAGGTATTTGTTAAAGAGAAAGAGAGCATTATAATAGATCCACATATTTTCTTATCAGGCAGAATATATCTTTGACAGGATGTAAAAAAAAAGGTAATAATATTGGTCTGCGGGGGAGGGGAACTAGTTGGTAGAGATCAAGCATGGGAAGAAGACTGTTTATACCAATAAATGCTGGTGGTTATTATTACCTTTCCTATTGTTACTTCTATTTCACTGCTATCTCCATCACCCAGAGCAGGACCTAGAACAGCTGTTTTTTAAAATATTGAAACTGTGTGACTATATTACTTATTTTAAAAATATATTTCTAATTTCATCTACCTCCTGCCCTCCCAACCTCCCCAAATGACCTGATACAACTTCTTGTTACTATTTTGGTGTTTTCCCCTCTAGTCTTCTTTTCTTTAATGCATTTTTTTTTTACATTGCATATAACACTGTATTCATAAATATACTGCAATCTACTCTTTCATTTAACATAGGCATTTTCATATACTTTTTGTTATAGCCATTAAAAACAATCCACACTCATAAATAATGCTTGCTGAATGAGTTAACCCAAGGAGATGAGATTTCTTTCCCCAAACTCCCATAGTGTTTGGATGGCAAAAGTGACAAGGCATTTATTATAGACTCATCTATTTTTTTTTAAATGTATTGCCAGCTTTGTTCCAGAGATGATGTAAGGTGACTCTGTCTCATACTGTAATGTCAATTCTTAAACAGAAAAGCAATGTGATCCTACTCAGACTAGCACTGTGCTAGATAGGTGTGCAACAAATATTTGTTGACAGAACAAAATCTGCTTAGTTAGGACAAAGGACAAAAACTTCCACCATTTCTACTTTTTACCCAAGGCAACTAATGATTAGAAGAGCCCATAAAGCCTGCTTATGTGGTTATGGAGCCATTTTCTCTCAGTTTCCTAATTCGCTACAAGTCCCACCACCCAAAGTAAAGACGACAACTAGGATTCTTACAATCTGGAAGAGCCTAATACACACAATGTCTTTACCAACAACACCATGAACATTTCATATAGTTCAAAAAAACATTTTATATAACAAGGCTAATCCCATTATTTCAGCAAATAGTCCACAGTCATACTACTTTGATGATCTCATTAAACTAAAATTTACTGAGTTTTATTTTATGGCAAGCACTATGCTTAGGTGTTTTAAATAAACTATTTAATCTGGTTAAACCAGAATTCCATTTAAAAACCTTACTGAAGTGAACCCCTAAAGATAGTGTTTATTTACTGGTTGTCATTATAGATTGACAATTTTGATATAAATTATTCTTTAAAATCTTAAAATTAATTTTATTATTGGGCTTATTTTTCAGTAGGTAGAAAAGGGTGGGAACAAAGAATCACCTAGAAGCCTGATTAGATAATTAGGAAGGAGAACAAACAAGTCCAACGCTGGTGGTCTGTTAGGATAACCGAGACCAGCAGTCCCCAAACCTGGGCCACGGATGGGTATTGGTCTGTGACATGTTAGGAACCAGGCTGCACAGCAGGAGGTGAGCAGCAGGTGAGCAAGTGAAGCTTCATCTCTATTTACAGCCACTGGTATTACCGCCTGAGTGCTGCCACCTGTCAGATCAGTTGTGGCATTAGATTCTCATAGGACTGCAAACCCTACTGTGAATTGCACATGTGAGGGATCTATGAGAATCTATTGCCTAATGATCTGAGGTGGATCTGAGGCAGTGATGATAGCACTGAGGAGTGGCCGCAAATACAGATTATCATTAGCTGAGAGGTTTGACTGCACAGAGACCATAATAAATCAATTGCTTACAGACTCATATCAAAACCCTGTCATGAGTGGCAAGGGACAATTAAGCTGCACCTGGTGGCAGGCTGTAAAGCCATACCCCCCACCCCGGTCTGTGGAAAAACTGTCTTCCACAAAACTGGTCCCTCATGCCAAAATGGTTGGGGACCACTGACCTAGACTACAAGTTATAGCAGTTGTCCAGACAAAGGTCATAATCTACAAGTAGCAACAGGTCTCCCTTGGGAAGGGGTACAGGTAGGGAGGGGAAAAAAGCTACATAAAACTAAAATTTTTCTCTTTATACAGATGTATTTAAGCATATTTGGATTCAAGTTTCCAAAGTATCACTGAAATGAACTTAATTTTATCTGTACCCCAGGATTTTTGCTTTAGATCTCCTTAGGCAGGCTTACCAGGATAATGATCCTTCTCCACCCACCTACTTATAAATGCATACTTTTACTTTAATTCAATGTTTTCTTTGTAGCTATGTGTTTTATTGTAGGGGACCCTTTCATCCTTCTTAGAAATAGGTTAGCTATAGTAATGAAATATTGACAGGTCAACTTTATCAGTGGATAGAAGGTAACTAATAGTAAAGCACTGGGGTAACACATCATAGACATTCAATAAACATAGACCCTTAAAACTACCACTGCCACCAAATATATTCTTACTCTGCAGGAAGACAGAAGTAAATAGACAGCAAAACATTCACATGGTTTCTTTTTTTCTATTTTAAGATGTCAAGTAAGATTTTTATTTAAAACATGTCAGTAGACCATCGAAGAGTTTGTTTAGTAATAACTAGTACAGAAAATTACTGGATTAGAAGGCAAAATCCAGGATTTGTTTGGGGCATGTGCAAGAGGCAACCAATCGATGCTTCTCTCTCATGTCGATATTTCTCTCCCTCTTTCTCATTCCCTTCCCATGTCTCTAAAAAATAAATAAAATCTTTAAAATAAGCCCCCAAATCATTTCATCTCTAAATTCATTTTTTAAAAAAATTATGGGTGGATGGAATTAATGGCCTGTAAGGTTCTACTGATATCAAGATTTGGGGAAGTGTTCATCACATGTCCCCCAGTCCTTGGAGGTGACTCTAGAATGAAAGGATTCCCAGTGCTTGAAAATTATGATTCTGCGGCCTCTCAAAAGAAGTAGAGTTAAAAGACTGAAAGGGAACTTTCCAGAGAAGAGTAATATCACCTTCTGCCCTTTAGAGATGGTAGTGCTGGATAAGATGTGTGGTAGGCCTATAGAAGGACATTTTACTATTTCTCTCACTGTCCTGTCTTAGAAATAACTTTTGTTTTTGTTTTTTCAGTTTCAAGATGTACTTTTTCGACACTGATTCCAGTTTATTAAATCTTTATTGTATTTTTTTCCATTACCATTTAGTCCCCTTACACCCTCCTCCCCCCAGCAATCACCATACTGTTGTCCATGTTATGAGTCCTTTTACCTTTTTGCTCAATCCCTCCATTCCCTAACCATCCCTACTAGCTGTCACCTGCTCTCCATCTATGAGTTTGTCCCCAGTTTCCTTGCTAGTTGTTTGTTCATTAGATTCCACAAATGAGTCAAATCACATGGTATTTGTCTGTCTCTAGCTGGCTTACTTCACTTAGCATAAGGTTTGCCAAGTCCATCCATACTGTCGCAAAGGATAAAATTTTCTTTTTTATGACTGAGTAGTAATACATTGTGTTACTGCTTCCATATCTTGGTGATTTTAAATAATGCTGCAATGAACATAGGTGTGCTTATGTTCTTTCAATTTGGTGTTTTGGGTTCCTTCAGATATATTTCCAGAAGTAGGATCACAGGTCAAAAGGCAGAACCATTTTTAATTTTTTGAGGTATCTCCATACGGCTTTCCAGAGTGGCTGAACCAATCAGCATTCCTACCAACAGTGCACAGGGTTCCCCTTTCTCCACATCCTCACCAGCATTTGTTGTTTGTTGATTTATTGAGGATAGCCATTCTGACAGGTGTGAGATGGTATCTCATTGCAGTTTTAATTTGCATTTCTCTGATGATTAGTATGTTGAGCATCTTTTCGTGTCTATTAGCCATCTGTATCTCCTCTTTAAAGAAATGTCTATTCAGGTCCTTTGCCCATTTTTTTAATTGCATTTTTTTGGGGGTGGTGAATTTTTTGTTTTTTTAAAGATTCTATCTATCTATCTATCTATCTATCTATCTATCTATCTATCTATCAATCAAAAGAGAGGGGAAAAGAGAGGCAGAGAAACATTTATGTTTGACTTGGTTGACGCTCACACACTCCCAACCAGGAACCTGGCCCACAACCCAGGCATGTGCCCTTGACCAGGAATTAAACCAGCAACCTTTTGGTTCAAAAGCTGGTGCTCAATCCACTGAGCCACACCAGCCAGGGTAGTGTTGAGTTTTGTAAGCACTTTATAAATTTTGGATATTAACCCCTTATCAAATATATCAGCAGACATGTTCTCCCATTCTGTGGGTTGTCTTTTTGTTGATGATTTCCTTCACTGTGCAAAAACTTCTTAGTTTGATGAAGTCCCATTTGTTTATTTTTTCTTTTGTTTCCCTTGCCTGGGGAGATGTAGCTGATAAAACAGTTCTATGAGCAATGTATGAGATTTTGTTGCCTGTGTTTTCTTCTAGGATTTTTGTAGTTTCAGGTCTAACATTTAAATCTTTGATCCATTTTGAATTTATTCTTGGGTGTGGTGTAAGAAGGTGGTCTAGTTTCATTTTCTGCATGTTATCTGTCCAATTTTCCCAACACTATTTACCGAATAGCCCATCTTTAGCCCATTGTATGTGCTTGCTTCCTCTCAAATAGAAATTGACTACAAAGGTGTGGGTTTATTTCTGGGTTCTCTATTCTGTTCCATTGATCTATAGGCCTGTTTTTATTTCAATACTATGCTGTTTTGATTACTATGACCTTAGGGTATAGTTTGAAACTAGGTAGCATGATTCCTCCAACTTTGTTCTTCTATCTCAGGGTTGCTGTTGCTATGCAGGGCCTTTTGTAGTTCCATATAAATTTTTGAAATATTTATTCCAGTTCTATGAAATGTCATTGGAATCTTCATAGGACTTGCATTGAATCTATAGATTGCTTTCGGTACTATGGCCATTTTAATGATGTCGGTTCTTCCTATCCATGAACACGGTATGTGCTTCCACTTATTTGTATCTTCTTTAACTTCTTTCTTTAGTGTCTTATAATTTTCCATGTACAGGTCTTTTACTTTCTTGGTTAGGTTTATTCCTTGGTATTTTATTCTTTTTGAAGCAATTGTGAATGGAATGGTTGTCTTAATTTCCATTTCTGTTAGTTCGTTATTGGCATATAAAAATGCAACTGATTTCTGGATATTAACTTTGTATCCTGCTACTTTGCTGAATTCTTTTATCTGTTCTAGTAGTTTCTTGGAATCTTTGGGGTTCTCTATGTACAGTATCATGTCATCTGCAAATAAAGACAGTTTTATTTCTTCCTTTCCAGTTTGGATGCCTTTTATTTCTTCTTGTCTGATTGCTGTGGCTACGACTTCCAGTACTATGTTGAATAAGAGAGGTGAAAGCAGACATCCCTGTTTTGTTCTCGATCTTAAGGGGAACGCTTGTAATTTTTGCCCGTTGAGTATGATGCTGGCAGTTGGTTTGTCATATATGGCTTTTATTATGTATAGGCATGTTCCCTCTATTCCCACTTTGCTGAGAGCTTTGATCATGAATGGGTGCTAGATTTTATCAAATGTTTTTTCTGCACCTATTGATATAATCATGTGGTTTTTATCCTTCATTTGGTTTATGTGGTGCATCATATTTATTGATTTGTGAGTGTTGTACCAAACTTGCATTCCTGGAGTAAATCCCTCTTGTTCAAGATATATGATCTTTTTGATGCACTGTTGTATTCAGTTTTCTAATATTTTGTTGCAGATTTTAGCATTTATGCTCATCAGGGATATTGGCCCAGAGTTTTCTTTCTTTATAGTGCCTCTATCTGCTTTTGGATTTAGGATAATGCTGGCCTTAACTTCATTCTTAAATAGGTATTTTCTCATAACCACAATGCCATTATTACACATAATCAAATGAAAAATAACTCTTTGGTATCTTATACTCAGTCCATGATCTAATTACCCTGATTATCTCAAAAATGACTTTAAAATTTCTTTTTAAAAAATCTACCTTGAAATATATTTTTAAAATATCTTTTTACAAAAAGAAATCTTTTTGTTCACATCAGAAACCAGACAAGGTACACATTTGATTGTTATGTCTCTTAAGTCTTTTTTTTTAATAGAGCACCTAATCCTCTCCCCCCACCACTTTCTATTCATGTGACTTGTTGTAGAAATCAAATATGTTTCAAGTATGGGACATACTTTATACCAAAAAAAAAAAAATCACTCGCTATTAATTGGAAAATCAAATTTAACTAGGTGTCTTGCTTTGTTCTGGCTTAATATGGCAACCCTATATTAAAATCGAGTTCCACATTTCAGGTAAAAAATACTTCATAGGTCTTACCATGTGCTTCGTAATACATCACATCAAAATACATATAAATGTCTGCAAATTGCAGCCTGGTTCCTTTATAGCAAAGTTTTTTCATCAACCAGCCAATTTACTGGTTTCATCCACTGATGATAGATAGCTACCTGCCTCAATTATTTTATTAGACGTTGCAAAGTGGTGATTTTCTGAATCTATCACTTATTGTGGAATTTTTCTGTAAAGAACTTTCTGTCAAAAACTAAGGCTATTTGGTTATCCAAAAGTTGAGTTTATTCATGAAGGAAGACATAAAGGTATTCTTTCCTTTTAATTTCCATTTTCAGGGTAGTAGTGCCCTAGTTATTCTCAATGGTATGCAATAAGTTCTTTTAGGGGGGTTTTTGGTGGGAGGATTCAAATTCATTATTAATTCATGGGTTTTTAATATATTGCATGTATTCCAATTGATTGTTTTAAGTCTTTGACACCTTCATCTTGTACATTTCCTAGCCAAAACCCAAAATTGGCTTTCCTCTAAGAAACTAGAAGTAGCCATCCATTGTTCCACATCCAACCTGAGTTTATACATTCCCAGCAAGAAAGGATAAAGAGAGCAGAGAGGGCTTGGACATTAGGGGAAGAGGAAAAGAGTGAGCACAACACCGGCCCTTTTCTTCCCTTTGTAGATCAGGAACAGCTCTTTACAGCCACAGGTAGCTTATCGATACAGAAAGGTCACTTTCCTTTCACATTTGAGTTACTGAATAGGCTTTCTCTAGGTCAATTTTCAACTTCAGTGTCAACTCCAAACAATTAGTTGTGGCTTCTGGAAGGGCTTTTTAAGAAGGACTTTGGTCCTGGCCGTTGTGGCTCACCTGGTTGGCACGTTGTTCCATAACTGAAAGGTTGCAGGTTCGATTCCAGTCAGGGGCACATACCTAGGTTGTGGGTTTGTTTCCTGTTCCAGGGGTCATGCAATCCCCAGTCAGGGTACATATGATCTCCAGCCCCAGCATGTAGGGGAGGCAGCTGATGGATGTTTCTCTCTCTCGTCAATGTCTCTCTCTCTCCCTTCTTATCTCTCTAAAAGCAGTAAAAAGTCCTCAGGTGAGGATTTTTTTTTTTTTAAAGGGAAACTTTGAGGCATTTACAACCATTAATAGAATACAGGATGAGAATCTTGGGGCTGGAGGGTGTCAAGTAATTTCCATTTTATTTCTTGTGCCCTTTTTTAAATTTGAAGAATTTACCATCGACACTTCTGTCATACAGTGCCTACAAGGATGTAAATGGAGTTCCTCAACATAGAGGTGTTAAGATATAATAATCACTAAGAAGCAGAATAATCAGACAAATGGAATATAGGGCCACAATTTGTAATAAATATTTCAAATATTTTAAGAAATTTGATCTCAAATGTCTTCTACACTACTAGTTCATAAAGATTCAGATAAAAATGACAAATGGGTAAAGGAAAAAGAGGTAGATGCCAAGATTGATGATTGTTGACTTGGTTTACTTGAGCATTCCTACTCTCTTAGCTCTAACTTTATTGGGTAACTAAGAGCAAAGAGGGTAAATACACAGCCTACAAATACATATCTGTGCTGCTTTTTTCCCCTCCCATACCCATGGTAAATAATCCAAACCTATTTCAATGTTCTTTCTTAGTAAGCTCTGAAATAGCCTTAGAATCCTCCTTTTTGGGGTATATGTCCACAATATTGTACAATTGCATGAATTTGACAACTATGTAACCTGTAAAACCACCACCACAATTAAAATGCAGAATATGACCCTCAAAAGATTCCTCATGCCTCTTTACATCCATCCTTCCTACTGCCCCTGGATGTAGGCAACCATTGTTCTGCTTTCTGTCATATTAGTTTGCACTAAAAGTTTAACATAAATAGAATTATACCATATATCCTCTTTTGTATCTGGTTTTTTTTAGCTAGCATAATGATTTGAGACTTATCCATAATGCATGTATCTCACGCACATACTTAAGAGGTGAAAGATCAAAATGAAGCAGTGAGTTACCCAAGATAACACAGCTCTGAAGTGATATTTCTAAGATTAGAACTTAGGTCTTCTCATGGCTAGTCCCATGTGTTTTTCACTATTCCATGCTGCCTCTTTCAGAAGTAGCTGCAAAAACAGTCCAATTGCCAGCCCCACAACAGGCCTGCTACCCATCCAGCTCGGCAGACTGGCTGCCTCCTGCAGATCTGTGTGGCAACATGGAATCTCACAGCTGCCACCACCAGGAAAATGCCCTGCAAATCAGCAAAATCCAATGCGAGACAGATGGGCAGGTTTTTACATGTAGGGCTCACTCACAATGAATGCCACAAGTATGCAGGGTTCTCCTTTCTGACAAACCCAGAGACTGTTTGGTCTCAGCTGTTGGGGTAACAATCAGAAATAGTCTTGGAAGAAATTCAACTGGCTGAAATTCAAATTTTCTTATCCTGGTGGCTGAGAAAATAACTGGAAGGAGAACATATGAAACTTTATACACAATTAAGGAAGTTTATTCACATTCCAGGATGTGGAAAAGATCCAACTATTTAACATGCTCCCTCAAACTCTTAATTTATCTACCTAAACTATGTAACTCTACCCACCAAAACTGCCTGAAACTGAACTTAGAATCAGATGACTCTCAGTCATTTAGCTGTGTAACCTTGGGCAAAGTCACTTAGTTTCTCTGAATTTCATTTTCCTCTCTCAAAGGATGCAGTAAGATATTTATGTAACACAAATTTGAAAACTATAAAGTACTCCATACGGATGGGGCCATGTCCTCTTATTCAGCACTGGATTACTGTGCCTGGCATGTAGGAGTGTTGACTCATCAGAAACAAACATATGTGCCACATGAATGACTTTTAACACTATTAAAAGGTTTCAATTACAGTAAGTCCTCACTTAATGTCATTGATAGGTGCTATAACTAAGCAAAATGATGTATAACAAAACCAACTTTACTATAGGCTAATTAATAAAAACAAGAGTTAAGTTCCTCTGGTATCTCATCAATGTGATAATGAAACAACATTATTCGAGGACATGCCATATTTGACTGCTGAAAATCTGAACATATAACAGAATCAAAAGGTAAGGGATTAGATACTGAAGTAGATGTATTATATCTGTAAAATATACTAATTAATTGTAACACTATGCGTAAGCTTCCATTAACTTAAAACTGTTTCATTAATGACAATTGCACAAGTACTTTTCTCTCCTTCATTGTAATAGAGTAGACATACATGTCTGATTACCATGTAAGACCAACACTTGACACAAATTTGTCATGTGTATGTGAGATCTAAATGATTTTCTTTTAATCAACTTTACTGAAATATAATTTATGTATAATAAACTAGACCAATTTTAAGTGTACAGGTCTATGAGTCTTGAAAAATATTTACCCATGTAACTACATCAATCAAAATAAAAGCAAGACAATCCCATCAATTACCTCTAAAAGTTCCTAATGCTCCTTGGCAGTAAATCCTCTCCTCTGCCCTTGGCACCAGGCAATCACTGACCTGCTTTCTGTCACTACAGATGAGTTATATTTTCTAGAATTTCTCATAAAATAAAATCACACAGTGTCATTGATGTTTTAAATCTATATAACATGCCCTGGTTGGTGTAGCTCAGTGGCTTGAGCACTGGCCTGTGAACGAAAGGGTCGCGGTTCAATTCCCCAGTCAAGGCACATGCCTGGGTTGCCAGCCAGGTCCCCAGTAGGGGGTGCTCCAGAAGCAACCACACATTGTTGTTTCTCTCTTTCTTCCTCCCTTCCGTTCTCTCTAAAAACAAACAAACAAACAAACAAATCTATATAACATATGGAGACCAAAGAGATTTTCTACTTTGTAAAATATCCACTTGGTGTGACTTTCATAGGCCATTGGAAAAAAGTTAAAATGACCATACTATTTTTCTTTTTTTTTCCACTAACCTAAATAATATCTGCTAATACAGAGATTTCTTAAATCAGTCAAAGTGCTTTTATGATAACCTGAGAAAAACAAGGAGTTAGTGAAACCAATATACATATAGTCTCAATAACCTGCAAAAGTTATTCTGTATTTTAAAAAAATGTTGGAAGCAATCCCTTAGGTAGATAAGATGTTTTGCTAAAAGAGTTTTGTCTTCTACTTTCAGGGGGAGACAATTCAGTAACTAACATGAACCCAGGAGTGGATAATATAATTTAAAAAAACCTACAGAAAATATCAGAATCTACTATTGCCTGTTTTTATAATTGTCCAGATTATTCAATATTTCTAATAAAAAGTATTTGACTGCTATAAAAAAGTATAAAATCCAAATCTAAAGTCTATATATATTCCTTCCCAATCAGAAAAACGGGGAAAATGGCCCAAGTGCTAAAGTATCCAAGTTATTTTTAGTTTCACAAATTTATTTGACACGGCAAGTACTTTAATTATCAAAGAGGAAATGGGGGCAGAAGGGTCAGTAAATCCCTCTAAGACATCATTAAGTTTTAACAACTTTCTTGATATATAATTCACTTACCATAAAACTCACTTATTTAAAGTACAGAACAGTTTTTACTTGAATTCAGAGTTGTGCAACCATCAACATGTTTTAGAACATTTTTATCACTCCAAAAAGAAACCTTGCAATATTAGATTTTCTATGTTACACTAGCTTCTGAAAGGGAAAAGCTCTTCCCCTAAAAATTTCATTTCTATAATTATCAAAAATAAAATTAACCATGGAAGAAA
Organism: Mormoops blainvillei; assembly: GCA_004026545.1. Classification (NCBI taxonomy): domain Eukaryota; kingdom Metazoa; phylum Chordata; class Mammalia; order Chiroptera; family Mormoopidae; genus Mormoops; species Mormoops blainvillei. The sequence continues at coordinate 150,304 of PVJD01000385.1, read as the reverse complement.
TTGAGAAAGGTATGGAAATTTTCTGTAGAAATATGATCTGTGGTTAAGAGTTGTCACAATGCACATGTTGAATACTTTTTTAGACTCTCCAAACCGAGAATGAAAATCTCAATAGCTTAACATGTTCTAGGTAAAAGCGATGGCCACTCTTTTTAAAAAGTGATTCAACATAAGCCTAATAATCCATAAACCAAAGCCTATTTCATTTTATTAAGATGCTTAGAAACCCTATCCTTACGTATTTTAAATAAAAGAAACCTGTTTTTAAAAAAGCCTTACTCACTTATATATGGATATCATAGTACCACATAATCTGTTATTTTTATAATGGTTAATTAAATAATTCTCTATACAGGTGTATTTATTTTATTATAAAGAATACGGAGAAGAGGAAAGTAAAATGTGGCTTTAGGTAACTTTTATAGTAGCTGAAAACATTTGTGTGTTCATGGCCTTATAAAAATATTCAAAATTATTACAGAAATAATTCATGTTCCCAAGTTTTAAAAAATTCCATTCAACAATGAATTTTTTAATTATTTATCCTGAGCAACTCCTGAAATAATGAAAAGTTCACAAATGCCATAAATAACCAGGTCACTTATGAGGTTATTACAAAACACAGCCAAACAGTAAGTAGAACTTATATGCAACTAATCCTAAATAGAACTTGATAAGTACAACTTATAAAATTCTCTAAATGAACATTAAATTTTTAAATAAACATTTCTGCATGGAAAAGCTTTTTTAAAGGCACTTTCAGCAAGTTATATTTATTAAATTAACAGGATATCTACTTCTAAATATGATTTTACTGATGTTTGAGAGAAAGTTCTTAATTAAATGGCAGAGAACATATAGTTCTCTAGAAAAAGAAAATAAAGGGGCAATGAAGGAGGTTACCTTCACCAAAGAGGAAAAAGGTATGGAAGAAGAAAATACACTAAATTAGAGAAGGCAGAGTGTTACGGAGAACTTTCAGAGTAAAGGACCATGGAGCTAAATCAATAACACTGAAAAACAGTTTGGCATTATCTTATGAAATTGAGTCTTCATGTATCATACAATCAAGCAACTCAACCTGAGAAAAATTTTGCATATCTGCTTCAGGAGGCACATATAAAAATACTCATAGCCGCAGTGTTCACAAGAGCCAAAAACTGAAATAACCTGAATGTCCATTGGCTGGAGAATAGATAAATAAATTTGGCATATTCAGATACTGGAATGTTATACAATAACAATAGAACAAATTAACACCTATCCTAAACAATTTATCAAATCTCAGAAACATCATGAGGAGAAAAATCCTAGAAAACAATGTACCTTTCTATAAGGCTCAAAAGCAAGCAAATCTAATGTACAGGATATTACCCAGGCATCTAAACGCAAAATGTAGGATAATGGTTACCTCTGAGAGGAGAGCAGGGAAACGGGGAACAGAAGAACATAGGGAGATTATGTGCTAGGTCTTGGGTATTTATTCGTTTTGTCTTATTTTGTATAACTTACATATGTTTCACACATATTCTTTGGTATGTACCACATTATATTTGTATAAGATAAAGGGGGAAAAAAAAGAATCCCATTAGCCAGTTCAGTAGAGATCATCGAGTCTATAGCTGATCCACTCTGTAACATTTGGTCCATGAATGATTCCTTCATACCTGGCAGTTTAACTTGCATAGTGTTTACATTTTTTAAGAATTAGTTATAATATTTAAAAATCAGGAACAATTAAGAATGTCCAGTTTCTGCTTTTCTTAAAAATTAAGAGATACAGCCCTGACTGATGTGGCTCAGTGGGTGGAGCACTGTCCCAAAAACCACAAGGTCACCAGTTCGATTCCCAGTCAGGGTATGAGCCTGGGTTGCAGGCCAGGTCCCCAGTTAGGGGTGTGCAAGAGGTAACCTATTGATGTTTCTCTCGCATATTAATGTTCCTCCCCCTCTCTTTCTTCCTCCCTACTCCTCTAAAAATAAATAAAATCTTTTAAAAGAAATTAAAAGAGGCAGTCACACTGGGCCTACAATAAAATAGTAACAACAGACCTAAACTGAGTTGTGCCTGCTCTGTTTAGAAGATCTTACACTATTCTGTAGCCCATGATCCCCTGCTCCTGATTCCTGTATACCAATCTGCTTTATTTATTTATATTAATTGGATGGTCCTATGGGCACTTGAGTTTAAGAACCATGATAGCCCTCTCAGTTTATGTGGTAACTGAGACTATGAATGATTGACTTGTCTAAGGTAACACAGCTCAAGTAGACTAAAACCTCAGTGGCCTTTTCAAACACCTTACTGTTTTCCACTCTCTACTTACTCAATTATTTATTTATCTATTTATTTATATTTATTTGTTTATTTATTTCCAATACAAGCAAAAATTTATTTAGAAATTCAGCCCTGGCTGGTGTAGTTCAGTGGAAGGGTCGCTGGTTCAATTCCCCAGTCAGAGCACATGCCTGGGTTGAGGGCCAGGTTCCCAGTAGGGGGCGTGTGAGAGGCAACCACACATTGGTGTTTCTCTCCCTCTTTTTCTGCCTCTCTCTCCCTTTGTCTAAAAATAAAATAAATAAAATCTTAAAAAAAAAGAAATTGACAGAGGTAGAAGTGAGCCATGAAAGAAGTGAGCCAGCTGGGCTGTGTAGGCTCAGGAAACAAGTTACAGAGGTAAAAGAAGGGCCCTTGGGGCTTAGGAGAAAAAAGCAAAGAGACACGCCTAAAGGAAGAAGGTGTAGGTGGGGGTGGGGGGTTGACAACTTAATTATATGTTTTAAATGAATATTCTGTTTCTGATAATAAGGGGCTACACAGGAAGGTCAGTTGACATTAGAGGATATTATTTGCTCTATAATTATATAAGTAGTATAAAAATATAAGGACTAAAATAGTTTCTGACTGCCAAGAAATATTTCTTCACCTGAATTTCTCTAAACCGTGACAATGACAACTTATTCAAATATACAGAATGGCTTTATTAAGACAGTAATTCACATACCATACAATTCACCCATTTAAAATAAATTCAATGGCTTTTAGTATGTTCACATATTAAATCCCCAACCCATCTAGCCCTAGGCAACCACTAATAATGATCACTTTTTAAGGGATTACTAAAAAAATGCTTGGGCCCACTCTACCATTAAAAATGGATACAAAACAAATCCAACATTCTCAATCAATTTTCATTAAAATATTTCTTTACCCTATGTTAAGCATAAGGTCCCTAATTAAGAACACAAGAAATTCAAGGTTATCAGTGGTAGATTAAATGGTGAATACAGTAAATATTTTCCCCCAACAAAGGAATTAGTTATTTCAAACTCCAGGGATTATTCTATCTATAGACTACTGATCTCAACAGAACACAAATGATAGCAGACAACTGCTTAAAATAACAGCTGCAAAAGAGTGACAATATATAACAGTTAATGGAATTCTTAACTGCTAGATGTGGATTTTGGGATACCAATACTGAGTTATACATAAAAGTAGTTTTTTATATTGTTTCTTTTTGTAACTAAAAAAACGTTTCAAGTTTGTTTGCAGTTAAGTAGCTAATGCTTGCAACTGCTGCAATTCTTTTCAAGAGCCCCATTATGAGGTTAAGTTTCTAAATTTGGTGAAAAGCATGAGAGCAATCACCTAAAAATAAACCTAAAAAAATTGTTGAACCCGGTTATCTTAAAATAGTGCAAGCACTACTCTCTCTAAATATAAAGGTTTAATTTAAAAAAATTCCCAGTAACAGGTGGTAACCAATATTGGGTTTATATTCAGTGATTCATTTTTAAAATCGTGGTCTAATCCAAATTGCAGAAGTTATCATTTGCAGATTTTTGCCATTTTGCAGTCATAAATACTTTCAACAAAATATATCTCATGGGTTTCTTTAATTGATCTTTAGAGAGAGGGAGAGAGGGGTTGGGGAAAGAGAGGGAGAGAAACTTAGATTTGTTGCTCCACTTATATAGGCATTCATTGGTTGATTCTTGTATGTGCCCTGACCAGGGATAGGCATATGCGGCAACGCTCTAACCAACTGAGCTACCTGGCTAGGAAATATATCTCATGTTTAACAGGAAAAATAGCTAGGGCAATCAGTTTTTATAAATTACTTAGATGATATAGGTTCTTTTACTCAGGGTTACATGCTTTTGAGGACTGTTGCCAAAATGACACCTAAAGGAGTGATGCCAAGAAGCAAAGAACAATGAAAACAATAATTCCATTCACTGGAATTATTAATAAGTAACTAATATATGATCAATTGTGCTACTTGATTAATCCTCTAAAACCTTTTATGATAAGTGACAATTATCATAGACATAGTTCCTCATTGCTGGTGAAACCTCAACTAGAGTCTTTGTGGTCAGGATACTGTACAATATTATTAAGTGGGTGCTTCCAGAATTCCAGTATGACTTTAGAAAACTGACAATGTTAGGGATGTCTAGCAGCAAAATTATGCAGGAATCACTATCAAAATGGCCCCATGACTGAGCATTTGAACTATTTATCAATAACCAAACTCATTACCTCCCCGCAAAATCTGTCCCTCCACCTTTCTGTTCCTTGGGGAGTAGAGTTTGGTGAGTGACAATACCATCCATTCACTCAGAGCTAAACTGCGAAGCATCCTAGACTTCTAACTCTCCCGTTAACTGTAAATCTAATCAAGTTCACTCAATTTAATCTTCTAAATATTTGTCAAATTTCCCTTCTATTATCCTCATTCCTACCACCACAGCCTCGGTGGTTCAGCCCCAGTATGTTTTACCTTGATCATTACATGTCTACTAACTGCTCTGCCTGACTCCAGTTTTGCCCCCTCCAAACCATCCTCCACACTACAGAGCCAGAGCATTCTTTTGAAAACACAGTTATGACCACAATGTTCCCTTAGCTAAAACCTTTCAGTGGCATCCTGTCACCTACCCAAAGGACAAAATCCTTAGCACGTCCTACAAAGATTTCCAAAATCTAGCCTCTTTGTCTCTCTCCAGTTTAGTCAACCTTTTAGACGGTTTTATTTCTCTGTGCATTTATTTACATTGTACTCTTAAATGGCCTTCTCCCACTATCATCAACTTCACTTTACCTGTCTACTTCTTACCTATTGATTAAATACAAATGAGGTCTTTTCTGATCTCCCCAGATGTGGCTGGATGTCCCTTCTGTGTTCATGTCATAATTTTTGCATATGTCTATCATTGCAGTTACATTCTGTAATAATTATTTGTGAGTATGTCTATTTCCTCTACTAGCATATGATCTCCTTATGGTCAAGGAATGTGTATTATTAATCTTTTCATATCCAGTATCTTAAAAAATGTCTGGAAATAAACAACATTCAATATTTATTTAATGAATAAGTGAATAAATATCCCTACATTATTTTAAAAACTATACAAAAACATTTGATACCATTTGTAGTCACAGGTGGTAGGAACTTTTATATCAGGGTAATTTGATTGCTCAGGAAAATATAGCAGAGTTGGTGGTGCTCTGACTCACTGCCCCTGGGCAACAAAATGAAACAAGTTTGTATTATTCAAATGAATTGCTACGGACACAGCTATGGTCACAGGTCCAACAAGAATTTTTCATCCAGTCATTCAAAAAATAGTTTTTGAGAGCCTTTTATGTGCTAGATCCTCTTCTAGACATTATAGGTACAACAGTGAACAAAACAGATAAGGTAACTCAACATGTTTTTATTCTAGTGGGAGGAGATAATAATCAAATAAGAAAGATAATTTCAGATAGTAATAAGTGCTATAAAAAAATAAAGCAGGGAACCCTGACTGGGTATAGCTCAGTTGGTTAGAGCATTGTCCCAATATGCCAAGGTTGCAGGTTCAACCTCAGGTCAGGACACATATAAGAATTAACCAATGAATGCATAACTAAGTGGAACAATAAATTGATGTTTCTTTCTTTCTTTCCCCTTTCCTCTCTCTAAAATCAATAAATAAAAAAATAAAATTAAAAAAAAAATCAATCAATAGAAAACATTCAGGACTTCCAGTCAAGATGGAGGCATAGGTAGACATGCTTGCCATCTTGTGTAATCACAGAGAGAATTACAACTGAATCTCAAAACAAGAACCCAGAACTGTCAGAAAATCTAACTGTATGGAAGCCTGGCAACCAAGGATTTTTAAAGAAGCCACATTCATTTAGATGGATAGGAGGAGCGGAGACATGGAGAGGTGCAGAGATGCAGTGCAGCACAGGGAGGTGGTGGTGGCAACAGAAAGAGTGGTCCCACATGCAGGCGTGGTAGATAAAAATCAGGAGGAATACTTTGGGAGCAGAGATCCCAGCCCCAGGCCAGACTGCACAGCCCAGGGTTCCTGTGCCAGGAAGATAAATCCCCATAACTTCTGACTGTAAAAACCAGAGAGGGTTGGGGCAAAGGAAGACTTGGCCAAATTTTCAGGAGACTCTGCTGAAAGGACCTGCTCAGTCTTAGAACATATGCAAACCCACCCACTCTGTGATGCAGCACCAGGGCAATAGCTGGAAGGGTACCAGTTGCGTAGAGGAAGTCAGTGAAGTGACTGGAACCGGGGTAAGTGCCAGGCACACCTCCAGAAGCCAGGCAGCAACACTGTCCCCTCTCTGAACCCACCCCCAACACAGAGCCACAAAGCGATGAAGTGGGTTGCCCCGCCGTGTTACCTAAGGCTCCACCTGACACAATTTATAGGTGCCTTTTCTACTACAAGGCCATGGTGCTAAGACAAGAAGTCAAAGTAGCTCTACCTAATACACAGATACAAACACAGGGAGGCTGCAAAATTGAGGAGACAAAGGAACATGGCCCAAATGAAAGAAAAGAACACAACTCCAGAAAAAGAACTAAACAAAACAGAGATAACCTACCTATCAGATGCAGAGTTCAAATCACTGGTGATCAGGATGTTCAAAGAACTCATTGAGTATAGCAACAACATAAAGAAAGAAATGAAGGTTACACTAAGTGAAATAAAGAAAAATCTACAGGGAACCAACAGTGGAGGGGATGAAGCTGAGAATCAAATCAACAATTTGGGACATAAGGAAGAAATGAGCATCCAATAAGAACAGCAAGAAGAAACAAGAATACAAAAAATCGAGGATGGACTATGGAGCCTCTGGGACATCTCCAAACCTACCAACATCTAAATCATAGGGGTGGCAGAAGGAGTAGAGGACGAGTAAGAAATTGAAAACTTATTTGAAAAAATAATGAAAGAAAACTTCCCTAATTTGGTGAAGGAAATAGACATACAAGTCCAGGAAGCAGAGAGAGTGCCAAACAAGTTGGACCCAAAAAGGACCATACCAAGATACATCATAATTAAAATGCCAAAGGTTAAAGATAAAGACAGAATCTTAAAAGCAGCAAGTGAAAAGGACAAAGTTACCTACAAAGGAGTTCCCATAAGACTGTCAGCTGATTTCTCAAAAGAAACTTTGCAGGCAAGAAGGGACTGGCAAGAAGTATTCAAAGTCATGAAAAACAAGGACCTATAACCTAGATTACTCTATCCAGCAAAGCTACCATTTAGAATGGAAGGGCACATGAAGGTCTTCCCAGACAAGGTAAAGTTAAAGGAGTTCATCATTACCAAGCCATTATTACATGAAATGTTAAAGGGACTTATTTTAGAAAACGAAGATTAAAACTGTGGACATTAAAATGGCAACAAATTCACAACTATCAACAACTGAATCCAAAAAACAAATTAAGCAAACAACGAGAACAGGAACAGAATCATAGATATGGAGGTCATTTGGAGGGTTATCAGCTGGGAGGGGGAAGGGGGAGAGTGGGGGAAAAGGGTACAGGGATTAAGAAGCATAATTGGTAGGTACAAAATAGACAGGAGAATGTTAAGAAATGGAGAAGCCAAAGGACTTATATGCATGACCCATGAACTAAGGGGGAATTGCTGGAGGGAAGGGGTGTACCAGGCAGAGGAAGGCAAAGGGGGAAAAACTGGGACAACTACAATAGAATAATCAATAAAATATACTAAAAATTTTTTTAAATAACAAAGCAGGGTGAGGGGTCTACGTCACATTGGATGATCAGAAATCATCTCATTCAGTGCAGTGATAGTGGGGGTTAGGGGGATGGGTGGAGGTGGAAGAGGGTATAAGGGCAAAAAATGGTAATTGAAAAAATACAATAAAAAATAGAATGAAACGATCTCATTCCGATGTCAACATTTGAGGTGAAATTTTAAATCATGTGGGGTCATTTGTGTAAAGATCAGGAGGAAGAGCATTCCAGATGAGTACACTAGCCCTAAGGTGTAAATGAGAATGCCATGATTAAGCAAACAAGAGAAGACCAATTTGGCTTTAGCACAGTGAGAGGGAGAGTAGTATGATATGAGGACAAAAAGGTAGAGACCACATTAGGTAGGGTCTATTGGGCCATGTCACAGTGTCTGGATTTTAAAGTTAAACAGGAAGTCACTGGAGGATTTTAAGTGGGGAAAGAACATGATCTTTAAAGATCACTCTGCCAGTTATGTGGGGAATAGATTATAGAGGGTGGGCAAAACAGAAGGAGGAACATCAATCAGGAAGCTACTGAAGTTAAACAGGCAAAAAAAATAAGAAGAATGACTTGGAAAAAATTGCTTGCTACTGTGAGAATTAATTGGGATACAAATAAAGTGCTAAATTCAGTCTCTGATATGTAAGCACAGAATAATAAAATGGTGTGAGATAATAAAAAATATCCATTGGTCTCTGCTCCTGACCCAGGGCTCCTAAAAGCCTTGTAAATTTTCCTAAGTGTTAAAGCACCAGGAGCATCTTTTGTTCTGAGGTCAGTCTGGGTTGGCTCCTGGATGGGGGCTGGTCACTGGAATGACCAAGCGATGATTAGAAGCTTGGAATTTTCAGCCCTACCTCCCATGTTCCAGAGAAAGAAGAGGGGTGGAAATGGAGTTAGTAATTGATCATGCCTATATGATGAAGCCTCCATAAAAATCCCCAAAGAATGGGCGGCCCAAATGTACTATGCTGAGAAAAATGTAATATTTATATAAAGCCTTTGATATAGTGCTTAGCACAAGGTAAATGTGCAATAAGTGGTAACTATTACTTCCACCTGTATGGTCTTTGGAAGACTGAGTATATGATGTCTACCTAACGTCAATTGCTTGCATAACTTTATAGCAGGGCTAGAGGAATTCTAATGTAATTCAGCCCTTCGATTTTTCAGGTGGAAAGAGTGAGGTTTAAAAGGGCTAAATGATTGCTCTGGCCAGTGTGGCTCAGTTGGTTGGAGCACTGTCCCGTACACCGAAAGGCTGCAGGTTTGGTTCCCTATCAGGGCACATACCTAGATTGAGGGCTCGATCCGTGGTCCAGGAGTGTATGATCACGGGTCCGGGAGGCAACCGATCAATATCTCTCTCTCTCTCTCTCTCTCTCTCTCTCTCTCTGCAATGAAAATGAAAAAACTTCCTAGGTGAGGATTAAAAAATAAATAAATAACAGGGCTAAATGACTTGCAAAGCAAGCAATGACCAAACCGTGGATCTCCAGTCTGGTTTCCATTACATGTCACAGATAGGCAGTGTGGTAGTGTTCAAACATTTATAAGAGGGTAAGAAAAACATAGCCGCTATACCTGACTTTTTCATTCTCTTTATTAAAGTCTTCATTGAGCTATGATTTCAATATAAGAATCATCATCAAGCAGATTAGGTATATATTGTCTTAGGAATTAACAATGAAACCATCTTGATGCAATTCTATCATGGACACCTGATGAATGACAGCTAAGAGAGCAGCTGTTATATGCACTGAAGTAGAGAGACTACAAGCACAAAATAAATACAAAGGAGAAAATGATTTGAAGCATTTTCTGAAATACAATAGCTATGGGCCACTAAGAAACTCTGGGCATAGAGTAACAACAAAATTATTTGCATTAAGCAAAGGCTAATAGCGAAGGAATCTAATAAAGCACTGGGAGACCAAGACTAAAAGCCACAATGCAGGGAAAGTTGTAGCAGAGTGGTAAGGCCAACCCTGAACTTTCAAATCCTTTTGCATTAGATTAGGGTTCCCACCCCCTACTCCAATAAAAATAAAAAATAATTTCTGTATAGGGGAGGGGATAAGACAAGATGTAGAGGGGAATTATATATCTGTGGTGAATTAAATTAAACTCATTTCCTGAAAAATTTACGGCAGGTATATCTCCTTTTATTGTGCTTCACTTTGTTGCACAAGACACTGCACCAGCAAAACGATTACTACTCGCTTTACTGCGACATTCCAATTACAATGGTCTGGAACCCAATTTGCAATATGTACGAGGTACGTCTGTGTAAAGACATCGTAAAAAATGCTTGCCTTGCCTCAAAGGCCTCAGAATTGCAAAGGCGAAGGGAGGAGAATGAAGTCTGCGTTAGGACACGAATAACCCAAGGAGGAATAGGAGCTCTCCGAGAGAGGTTCCAGACGGGTTATGGGTTCAAAGGCAGGAGGACTTCGAGACTCGGAAAAGGCTTCATAGAAGTGGTGTCCGAGATAATCGCTGAAGAAAAGGTGGGAGATGTGGGGATGAAGGGTAGGAAAGTGGAGCGTTCCGGCAACGAGGAGAGGCCAACTCACAACCGCCCGCCTTCTCACGCGCTCGGCGGGCGCCCTGCGCAACGTGCCTCTCCCGCGGGGCAGAAGCCAAGGCGACCGACCAGGCCTATCCCGTCCCGGTTCTCACACGCCCTTTCTCACCTCGGAGGCTTCCAAATTTCTCCACGGTCAGCCCTATCTAAAGGCAGAAAATGACAGGAGAGAGCCCCCAGGCTGTCAGCTGAGGTGTCCCGTCAACTCACGAGCTCGAGGCCGCTGCCAGGCCGCATCCCCATGGTAACGCCGCCGAGAGACTGTTCGAACGCCCGCGCCGACGCCCGCGCGTTGGCAGTCCCTCATTGTCCCCCAATGGGCATCCAGGGAACTCGTTGATGTTGGCCGCCCTCTCCTCTAGAAGACCAATCGGGGATCCGAAAACCAGTAGGCGTAACCCTCAATTTCCGTCTTCCAACCAATCGTTCCGTACGAGTGAAGATCTCGCGACGTTCTATGTGAGAGAAAGGCACCTTGAGGCGGGTCGTGGATCCTTCTACTTCATACTATTGGTTGCCCAACGCGCAATCACGCTCTCCGGATTGGTCGACGTACTTTCTGCCCGTACACGAGTCTCCTGCCTCCCACCGCTTGGGGTGAGTATTCTTAGAGTGGGCACTCTGGGTTCAATTCTCCGCGGAGCAATTGAGGTGTAGGCCGGCAATGCTGCGGAGTAATCTCGCGTCGCTGCAGGGTCAAGGGTGGGTGCGCCCTCCGCCAAACTGCCATTGAGTCGTAGCACACCCCAGCCGCTCGCAGAACCTTAGTTTTCTGTGTGCACAGAGAGAGGGGAGAGTTCAGTGCCCTTTGAGCCTTGCTTGCCCCCCGCTTGCGAGTGGTGATGGGATGGGTGTTCGGGATCCCAGGTTAAGAGCGTAGCGGTCCAAACCCATCATATCTTCCCCCTCTGGGCCTCAGTTTTTACCTTGTTTTTAAACTTAAATCCCTGCCTACTTTCCAAAAGATATTTTATGTTTTCTAATTGCTTTATTTATTGAATGGAAAATATTGTGGCAATTATAGCAGAAGGAAAGAAAGCCATACGAGAGTCTCACTACCTAAAACATCACTTCCTTTAGTCTTTGTTCTGGCCTGGTTTGGGCCCAATGTCTTTGTTGTTATTTTTAAGATATACAAGTAAAGTAAACTGAATGCAAACAAATAGCCAGATGTTGCCTGCTAATATAGAGTTGAGGTTAAGAGCAATGATGTTGGGAGTCGACAGGCCTGATTTTGCGTTACTACCCAGGCACATCTCTGAGCCATAGTTTCCTTTTTCTTCTTCTGAAAAATGACAGTAATGCCTCAGAGCGTTGTGAAGATTAATTGAAATAATGAAGGCGAAGCACTTAGCACGATGCCTGACAAGTAGTAACTCCTAAAAAAATGGTAGCTATTAAGTTCATAATAGAAACAAATATACTAGCCAACGGGCCAGTAGACTTACTGTAATTGAGTACCCAATTCAGCTCAAAACTTGTCAGTTGAAGAAATAAGTAATGATTGAGGAAACAGTCCATTCAAAAGAGTGAAATTTCTTTCTAGTGCCTATATTAAAAGAAATTTATCTTGTGAGACTTTCAGCATAAGTAATATACACGGTGTGATGAACGGTGAGTTCACCAGCAGTTTTGCAGAAAATACGAAAAGCCATTTCTTGATTCAACTATCAATAAAAGCTAAGAGCATGCCATTAAAACAACATAAGCTTTCTGGTGACCTTTTGTGATTCAGGGATAAGAGTGACACATATATTCAGCACTTCTGATATGTCAGACCCTATGTATACATTATTTTAAACTCTACAACAACTGTGAAAAGTATGAGTTATCCTCATCTTACAAATGAGGAAGATGAGGCTTAGAGAAGTTAAGTATTTTCCTCAAAGTAACACAACTGTTAAATTAAGGAGCAAGATCTTTCTTACTGCAAAGCCAGCCATGCTTTTCTATGCTGTGCCATGCTGTTTCTGACTATGAGAGGTTGAAAATGCTTGGAATACCAGGTGCACAGGCAGACTTACCCAAATGGAGTGAGGTGGGCTGCAGAGGTACGTACTATGAGAATTTTTCTCTAATGAAAATATCCACCTTGGGAAATGAAGAGATGGGATCAGAGGATCACTAAACTCTAGACCCATGTCAATTTACCTTGTGGTTAGTCTATAATACTTTAAGTTCAGCTTGTCCCAAACAGAAATCATTAGCCTACATTCTACTCCCTATTCTACCAACTTCTTTTCTACCTAGTCACCCAAACCAAACACCTCTCTCTCCCTCTCTCTCTCTCTCTCTCACACACACACACACAGAAACGTCAAATAATGTTGATTTTCTCTTTGATGTATCCCTCAAATTCATCCCTTCTTTCTCACTGCCTCTGCCTTTATTTAACTCTATCATTTGTCATCTGGACTGTTGGCAACAGGCTTGTAATTGATGTTCTCCTTGCTTCCAGTCGTCTAATTAATTTCCACCTTTCTTGCAATTCATTTCCACCTTCCTTTCTTCCAGAATGTCTTTGTAAAATGTCAGTCTGACCATATTATAGCCCTCATTGCTGTCAAAGGCTCCTCATTGCCTGCAGGATAAAAACTAAGCTGTTAGCAGTGAAATGTCTTCTTGTACTTGAGGGTCTTTGCCCACACTCATCCTTTTGCTTGGAGTGCTCCTTACCTCCACCTTTACTTCTCTGGTCAACTTCTAACCACCCTTCAAAATCCATTTAGGGTACCCCTTTCACCTAAAGATAATCACTTCTTTTTCCTTGCCATCTTTCCATCTTACACATACTCCTATGATGCACAAAATATACTGGTAACTTGTCTAAGTATCTTCCACTTTCACTAGTCTGTGAACCTCCAGAAAGCAGGTATCTACTCTTCAATCCTGTCACTCTGCCTGTGGCATGGGACACACTCAGCAGATGGAAAGTGATTAAATGAATCCCTTCATTCTCTAAAATTAGAATTCCCCATGCCTGCTTTCCAGAATTGTACAGCAGGTGGCACTAATAGGCCACTTAACGGATTCCTTTCAGCTAGGTGTGATTTTTGTCCCAACCTTGTCTGACTTTGGCCTCATCCTAGAAGCCAATATTCATTTAATTGCAGGTGAAACCTGTTTCTTCCCTTAGCCAAATAGCAAAGATAGCAAGATGACGCAGGAGCTTGGTCTCTGGGAGAAAAGAAAGTGGCAGATGTCCAGGGAAAGGTGCAGTTGAAGGAACATTTTCTTTGCCTCAATTTTGTCCTGCTGTTTGGGGGCTTTTTTCTCTTCTGTTTTCTTTTTCTCTTTTTGCTGTGGTTACAAGAGAGAGCTTTATTGATGATGGATGGCTCCTTTCTGTCCACTCCTTTGAAAGGGAAGATGGGAATTAGAGAATTAGAGAAAAGACCGTGATGTGTGGGAAGTCAGGGAAAGCCGGGTGGTCACAGAGCTGTGTGCGGGCCAGCTTATTTGGCCCTCCTCACAGTGGAGTGGCCTGGGCAAATTTTCTGGACACCGGCACCTTAAGTTAGGTGCCTGTGTGCTTGTCCAAGGCATCAAGGTTGTTTTTAACACTCAATGCTTGGGAACTCCCCGGCTACTGGGTGTGGTTTTGAACATGTGGTTTTAAGTCGCTATTTCCCAGAAAAAAGCAGAGGAGGCATAGAAACCCTTGTAGAGAGGCAAAGTGTAGGAGACTCAGGTTATACGTTACCCCTCCAGGGTTGTCTCCGGGCACGACGCCCTTCATCTACACATCCTTCAAAAAAAACCTGTTCTGTGGAAGGGATTCTAGCCAGGTATCTTAAAAATTCTCCATGTGAGTATAGATCAAAGACTGGGAATTTTGGGACTGGAAGTAATTTTATAAATCATTTGCGTGTCCTCTCTCAGGGCCATTTGTGCCCCCAGCCCTGTTCTTTCACGATAAGGAAAGCTGTATAAGGGAAAAGATACAGGCTTTGGAGTTAGGCTTACAGAGATTCAAATCCCACCATTCACAGACCAATTAGGCGTTTGGGCAATTATTTTAACCTTTTTGAATCTCAGTTTCCTCATCATAAAATGAAAATAACAATGCTTATCATGAAGAGTTGTCTTGAGCATTAAAAAAGATACATGTAGCTCTGACAGGGTGGCTAAGTTTGTTGGAGCATCATCGTCGTCCAGTACGTTGACTTCCAGTCAGGGCAACGTACCTGGGTTGTGGTTTGATCCCAGGTCGGGGCATATGTGGGAGGCAATCCCACAAATTGATGTTTCTCTCTCATATTGATGTTTTTCTCTCTCTCTCCCTTCCTCTCTTTCTAAAATTAATAAATATATCCTTGGGTGAGGATTAAAAAAAAAATACACGTAAAGAACCAGGCGCAGTGCAGTATAGATGCTTAATTGATAAGATGGTGGCTTGAAATATTTCTGCTAAAGGGATTTTAGCGTCTGAAGTACAAGTTGGGAGAGGATTTGGGGAGCTCTTTCTGTATCTAAAGTATATTTGAGGGCTTTGAGATTGAGCTATGCTTGCCATAGCACTCTGATTAATTTGATGAAAATACTGAAACACAACACATCAGTGTAACCATTTATCTGCGAATTATTTTTTGGCACCTAAATCCTGAACCTTCTAGGCTGTGAAGGAGTTTTATATATAGAGAAAGGTAAGAGCACTATTCCTTAGCTTCTGGACCCTTCTGATGACATTGAGAGGATTTTTTTGTTGTTGTTCTTCAGGATTTTTTAACCATCTAAGGCACTTTGCCACCTTTCTGAAGTGTGAATTATTTGCTGTCAGCCTGGCATTCTCACCTCCGAGATCCTGGTTGCAGGCATATTTGCATATTGGATGCTGTGTTCTTTAACCTCCTGAGGTTTGAAATCATTTGGAGTCTGGGGGGGGCGGGGCGGGGGAGAGATGCTTTCAAACCCCAGGACAATTTCAGCTCTGTGGGCTCCCAAAAAAACAGAAAACCTCCAACAATAGCTCCATTGACTTTTATGTAAACGACACTCTTTAGAAAAACACTGGGCTATTTCCCAAATTCCCAGAACATACCCGGAGCATTTGTTTGAGTGAAGGGTGGGGAGAGAGTTTTGTTGAGTCAATGAACATCTGTTGAGGGCTGCTGTGCTGAGTCCCAAGGAGACAGAGACAGAGATCATGGTTTGGTTCTTCCCTGCCAGAGCTACAGGGATTTACCATACTAGGTACGCATGCTTGTGGTGGCTTTGTACTGTGTCCACTTAGCTAAGATTTCCCAGGATTCCCTTCCTGTATTCAAGATTTAGAAAGCTGAAGTGAAGTAACTGCCATTACACTGTGAAGGACAGAGCAGGATACCAGGCATGGTGGCAGTGTATCCTTTTGACGCTGATCTGCTGGCTCACATTGTTGTTGCACGACAGCACCGAGCCCTGCAGCTCCCCAGCTCCACTGAATCTCCCCTTTAGTTACTTTGAGTCCTGGGCCAGGTGTACATTCAGCTCTGTGGCCAAGAGCTCCAGCTTCTACAAGTCACCTGCATCAATGAACTTGCAGAGAGCGAAAGGAAGTTAAAATTTCTGTTTGTGTTCATGATTTCCAGTTGTCCTCGTAGGCCCTGATTTGTTCTCACAGGTTCCAGTTTTCCTTGCTCTCCTCTACAGACAGATTTCCTTCCCAACTACTGGGCTTGCCTGATCTATGGAGACCTCAGGCCCAACACCAGATGTTGCAGAGGCAACAGAGTTGCATGGATTTCTCCCTCAACTTCCGTAATTGTACAAGGTCTAATTCCTGTACTAAATCCTTAATTTTCTGTTGCTCATAGTATTTTGTTTCTCTCATCAAACACTATAATAGAAATTTATTCAAGCCCCATGAAAGGCCCAGAAGATGGGGTGATTAGAAGCCAGAAGACTTCACAGAAGAGGTGACGTCTGAGCTTCTGAAAGGATGAGCAGGAGGTTATGTGTATAGGGAAGGAGGGTGAAATTCTAGAGAACTGCTAGTTCAAGCCAAGCAATTGAAAGGACAAATAGCTCTGCTTTTCCAGATCTCTCCTCTCCATGGTCAAGAGTGTAGGTAGAAAGAGAACATCTGATCCTAGCTCTTGATCTTAGGTCTTCTGGTTTCATTGAGATGAACTGTCGGTCTGTTTCTTAGATGTTGTCACTCCTGCACATTGATATCTACTGAAGATACATTTTTGCTAGGGTACACCCTTCACTCCACTAAGCCCCCTTCCCGTAGGAAAATACTGGCCCGATCCCCTCTCTCCTTTGGCTCCTCATGCCCACTTCAGGCCTTTCTTTCTCGGCACCCCCATCTGTGTTTCCCCATGCTATGCTGGTGATGGCAGTGGTGTGGAGGAATGCTCTGGGACATCCTATCCTGGGCAGGACACCGCCCTGTAGTCTTGGATTCCAAAACTTACCTAGGGATTCTAACATTTATTCCATGGGACTTCACCCGTGGCAGGGGTACGGCGCTCTACACTTATAACTTGCTAATACTTTCTGAGCCTCTCGATGGGGCCTATGGGGAGAAGGGGAATAGGGTCAGATCCCTGATTCTGACTCTGTCTGGAATCAGTAATATGAAACTGTCGTTTCTGGCTTCCAGAATGGGTAAAGTTCTCAGCATAAATAGGAAGACCAAGGAAACAAAGCACAATGTTTAATGAAGCCTGCTACCTGTTTAAATATGAATTTTGAAACTCAAATAGTATCGCATTATATATACTATTCTAAACTTTTTTTTTTCTTAATATGTCTGAAAATCTTTTTACAAGCAGCATATTTGGCTCTACCTCATTTTTTCATGGCTTCATAATTTTCCTTTTTTTTCAGACTATAAGGGAAAGTTTATTTAGAAAGTTACAGAGGTAATAGAAGGGCCCTTGGAACTTAGGAGAAAGAGGTAGGGAGAGATACAAACCTTGAGTGGATGAAAAGAGAAAAGGCATGCATGTGCTCTGGGAAAGAGAGGGCACACTTAACAATTTTTCTATCATATAGATATACTGTACTTTAATTATTCCTATATTGATGGATATTTGTTTTGCCTTTTTTTGATACTATAAACAAAGTTGTAATGAACATCCTTGTCTGTGCATCTTAATACATACAGGGTCTGGCACAAATAACATCTCATTTTTATTACAAAATCTTTTATTACAAAATCATAAGCATGTAATTCTATAACATAACAGTATCACACTCAAGCACACCATATGACCTTTTAAGTGAGATGTTCAAATTAAAACTATAAGTTATTACACCCATATTAGTACCCTACCAACCACACTCAAGCAAGTGTTACTTCTGCCAGACCCTGTATTTATATAGACCAGAGTGCCTAGAAATGGAATTAGAGGATCTAAGGAATGTGCTGTGATTCTTTTAATTTTTTAAAAATTTATTGATTTTAGAGAGAGAGAGGAAGGGAGAGGAGAGAGGGAAGAATCATTGGTTGATTCTTGTATGTGCCTTTACTGGAGATCGAACCCACAATCTTGGTGTATTAGGATGATGCTCCAACCAACTGAGCAACCCAGCCAGGGAAAGGGAACATGCTATGTTTTGATATTCATAATCAAATTACTCTCCTATAGGGACCCACTAATTTACTCTCTCACCAACAATATATGATAGCATAGACCATTTCAGAAACCCCTTTTGAGATGATTTCCAATCCTTAAAAATTCTCAGTGCAGGTATAGTAAGGCTTGTAAAGGTCGCAGTGTTGGGTGTGTTTACTTTTCTGGTTAGGAACTGCTATTCCCTAGAGTAACGTTACCATCTGTTGGCAATCTTGAGAATTGCCCTAGAACAGGTTGCCTTCGATAGATATAAGCTAATCTTTCTTTTTTTTTAAGATTTCAATTTCATTTAATTATTTTTTAGAGAGAAGGGAAGGGAGGAAAAAGAGAGGGAGAGAAACACTAAGGTGAGAGAGAAACATCATTCTTTTGCCTCTTGTATGGGCCCAGCCACAGACCAAACCCGCAACTCAGCCATGTGCCCTAATCAGGAATAGAACTGGTGACCTTTCGCTTTGCGGGAAAACACCCAACCAACTGATCCACATGGGTCAGGGCAGTGGAAGCTCATCGTGATTGATCACCAACAGGGGGACTGTAGAGACTATCAGCTCCTTCCCCAGCCACCCTCTCTACAATTAGCTCTGCTGTCTCTGAGTACCAGCTCTTTCTTTGGCCCTGGAATCCTGCAGATGAGGTGCAGCTGACTCAGGCCTCTTCCTGCATGGCCCACTCTCCCAGGATTCGCTGCGTTTGACACACCTTGTTTTCTGTCGGTTCTGCCATCCCACTCAGGACCTGTGCCCATGCTGTTCCTTCTACCTGGAGCACACCTCTCTCCTCCTTACCTTTGCCAGCTTACCTTTTACTCATTTATTCTCTGCTCAACCATCCCTTCTTCCAAGAATCCTTCCTTGATCCCTTAGACAAGGTCAAGTTGCCCATCATATGTTTTTCCTTTGTAGCACATACCTTATTGGCAATTATTTTTTAATTTGCTTAATTATTTCATTAAAGTCTACCTCTTGCACTAGAATATAAAGTGCATGAGGGCAAAGGCCTAGAACAGTGCTTTGTTCATAGTAGGTTCCCAATAAATATTTATTGAATGAACAAATGATGCAAATTTTTCTGTTACCAGAGCCTTACATGAAACATCCTCCATATTTTTGTTTCCTTGATTACATGTCCCCCTTCAGATGATGAATTTTTTTCCACTTCTGCAGATATTTCTACTCTTCTTTCTTCCTCTCTTTTGTTGTTGTTGATATATTTTTCTGAAGTGGAAGAAAGACGACATGAAATGGAAAAAATTTAAAAAGCTTAGTCTTTATTATATGGTTGATTATAAAATTAGTAAATGTTCTCTGTAAATATCCAAACAATTCAGAAATATGTGGAATAGAAAATAAAACTCTCCTCATAGTCTCATCCTCCAGAAAACAGTATTAATGATGTGTATCTTTCCAGATATGTTTTATGCATATTGAAATTTCTTTATATAACAGGCACTTTTCTAAAGCACTTTATGGAAAGTTAAGTCATGTGATCCTGACAGCAACCCTTTGAGGTATAACTGTTATTACCCTGCCTTACTGATGAGGAAACTGAGGCTGACGAGGTAACTGCACAGTGAATGAGTGACAGAGCCAGAACTTGGACCCAGGCTCCAGATTCACTCCTGACCACTACGCTGGTTTGCCTTTGATCGTGTGGGAAGGATCTTTCTACTACTTTCTACTGTGTGTGCCCTTTTGAAGTTTGAACTTTGAGCCAGGTGAATGTACAACATTCCAAAACATGGATAAAATCCTAAAAAAAATCAATAACAAAAAAGTGTACACCAAGTTACCTTTCCTAAGTGACTCCCTCTGAGCCATCAGATACCACATTGTTGGGATCTCTTTGCTCCAGACACTTAGGCGAAAGGCCTAACACACACGTCAGCCGTTTGTTTTGTCAGGGAGACCTGGAGGAGTTGGGACAAAGCCACCCTGACAGGGTGGGGCCAGGGTCCTGCAGTTACAAAGGCCTGTCTCTGATTCCTGGTTCCCAGTGGCGCTTGGCATGCTGCCTTTTTCTGTAGATGATGAAGTCTCTGTTAGCTGGTCTTTGCTACTCCCCAGCAGCAGAGCGACACCCCTCACCCCACCAGAATGGATCTTCATACTTCGTATAACTTCCCAGTGTCCCCCATCTTCTTTATTAAGTCCTCAAACAGACCATGGCCCTGAAAGCATGTGGCTTGATCATCTTCCGAAGGCGCCCCATTCCCAAGGTGGACAACACTGCAGTTGAGTTTCTACTGCTGCAGGCATCAGATGGCATTCATCACTGGACTCCTCCTAAAGGTACGAGGAGCCAGAGGGGCTGCCTCTTGGGGAAATGCCAGATGTTACTCAGAAGTCCACACTGCCAGGCCCCCCATAAGTCATGCTTCCCAGCGACTGTGCGGCAGGAGAGGGCCAGTTTAGGACAGAAGCCCCTGATGCTTTCCACATACAAGCTCTTTATGCCAGGCCGGGGCAGAGCTGGAAATAGAACTCTGTGACTGAATCCCAGGACAGAAGCAGCGCTCGAGGGTTTTTGGTGTGTGTATCATGCACCACAGCACCAGCCTCTGATGAATGGCTGGGAAGGAGGAAGGGCACTAGGCTGGGCATTGACGTCCTTGGGGTCAAGTTATTACTGGGCTACAGGTGCGGAGCTCAGAGTGAACAGTCCCCAGACAGAAGGGAGCAGGGTGAAGGAGTAGGGCGGGAGGTGTAGGTAAACAAGGATCCAGGGCTGGAGGAAAATAAGGAAATGGGAACAGGAAATAAAATTTGCACATTTGAATTTCAATAAGGAAAAACAAGATGAAATAAAGGAACAAAAGTGTCACAAATACTATGAATAGGAATAGTAACACTTGTCTCCTGATCACCTAAGTTACACTAAAAGATTTCAGAGGGCCTCTCCAAATTTTTTCCTGCTTGCACCTGGGGGGAGAGGTTACCCTGTTAACACTGATGGGCAGAATGCTGAATAGCTGACATTGGGAAGGTTTGCTTAGAGACTCCCACAAACTTCTGAGGGAAGGTAAGACATCCTGGATCAGAGTCATTTCTGTCACCACCAGCGTCCCCCTCACCTTCATCCCTGGATGCATTACCTACCTGTCCTTGTGTACATGGCTCTATATGAGGTGCCATACAGAGAAAATTCTCCAGAAGTCATGAGCTAGAATAGTTTTTTAAGTCCAAACTGCATGTTGCCTTCTGTCAGAGCTGTGCGGAAGGAACTGACTAGGACAGTGCAGTGAGGACCCCTAGGAAGGAAGAAGGCTAGGATATAGCCCTGTCTCTGAACCAATGAGGGAACAGCTAAGAATTCCTGCTCCCTGTGAGCTCCTGAACCAGGAGGCCCCCAGCAACTTGCTGGAGCCATGTGTTGACAGAGGCTGCCAGACCCTTCTCCGTCCTTCTTGGCTCCTCTGGGCAAACTGAGAATTTGCAGGCAGGGCCTAGAGGCAGAGCTGAGGGCTGTTCCCAGTCTGTGGAGCTTCAAGTTCTCCTACAGCAGTTTCTTGGCAGCTGTCTGCTTGGGTTTGGGTCTTGCCAACAAATTTTCTTAGAACTGTTTCTCAGCTTGTCCTTAGTCTAAGTTCCCATCAGGACTTTCCCTATGAAACTAGAATCTGGTCTTGCTCAGTTATAAAGATGAAAACAATTTGGAAAAGCCTTGATAGCTACTTGGAAACAGCTGCTGGTGCCACAGTGCATGGTTTTGAGCCTGTCTGTTGGCCCTGGGACTTTAGAGACCAAATGCAGACGGTGTTAACTCCTCACTATGGATTGTAGGCAAAGTGCTCCCTCTTCAGCTAGCTCCCATTTGCCAAGAAGGGGCTGCCCCTTGGGAAGATCTCTTTAAGGTCTCCAAGGGAAAGGTCTCCCTGAGAATATGGGATGGGGAGAACTCCAAAGAATGAGAAAGCACAGATCTAAGTGAGACCATCTCCCTCACCATCAAAGGAGTGGTATTCTAGACCAGACTTGCCAAACACATGGTCTGTTTTGCTCTCTGCAGAGAAGATGGGGTGGGGAGGAGGGGTTTCCCAGACACTACCTGCCTTATACCCCATTCCTAAGCATGTTAGGATGCCAATGCCTAGTCTCCCTTTAGCCTAGCAACAGCCAGAAAAGTCACCGAAGATCCCATCTTTAAATCATTTAACCTGGAAAATGCAGCTTTTCTAAAGATTATCTCCCCCTCCTCTTTCTCTTTTCTCCTAACCAGGACATGTGGAACCAGGAGAAAATGAATTGGAAACAGCCCTGCGGGAGACTCAAGAGGAAGCAGGTCTAAAAGCAAGCCAGCTGACCATCATTGAGGGGTTCAGAAGGGAGCTCAATTATGTGGCCAGGGAGAAGCCCAAAACAGTCATCTACTGGTTGGCAGAGGTGAAGGACTGCGATGTGGAGATCCACCTCTCCCACGAGCACCAAGCTTACCGCTGGCTGGGGCTGGACGAGGCTTGCCAGTTGGCTCAATTCAAGGAAATGAAGGCAGCGCTCCAAGCAGGACACCAGTTTCTCTGCTCCACAGTGGCCCAAGCTAACTGAAACAGTCATTCGCCTCAGGGTCCTTGAGGGCTGTCTGAGATGAACCCACCTTCAGCTCTGAGGAAGGTCGTGCTGGTCTTTGGCTCATCATAGCCAAGAGCAGATAAGTTAGTAAAAGCAGCTGAGGACTCTCAGAGGAGAGCAAGCAAAAATCTTACCTGGGTGGAAAGGAAGGCAAAGTAGAAGTTAAAAAAAAAAAAAGTACATCCTTGTATTTAATAAACCTCAAGCAACTTATCTGTCCTTTTAACCTGTTGTGTTTTTTTCTTGGACTCTTGCTCTTGGTGGGAGAAGAACACCAAAGTGAATCGGAGCTCTGACCTTAGCCGAAGGGAATCCCGTGTCCATGCTGTCTACCCCAAAGAAGCTAAGGGAGGGAGTCAGAATAAGTGAGACCCAGCACTGCCAGGCGGTCTCTCCTGCCTCTGTAACTCCAAGCACTCTCACCCCACCCCCACTGAGATTTTTCTGCCTGTAGTCAGGATATGCAAGTGAGTGGAACTGGAGCACAGGAATGGGGTCTGGTCTACCTACTCGTGAATCTCTCCCAGCAGCAGGCACACATGTTGTAGGTGCTCAGTAAATTTTTTTCTGATTGGAGACCCAAAGAACTTTGGGACAACCCAGATCACAGCAGGGAGAAGAGGTACAGGCAACACTGGGCCACCAGGTTAATGACATACTCCAACCTCTTGGCCCAGCCCTGCTTCCCTGAGTCAGCATGAGCCTTGTCATGACTGAGATTACTGGCAAGAGGCATACCAAGTCCCGAGGGACTCTGCTGTGCCACCAAGCAGCCCTGTCACCACACGTGTGCACTCCTCGCCTGCAGCGGCCTTCACCTTTAGCAATCCTTCATCATTGGTTTTTCTCTCTTCCCACCTACTCCCTTTCTCCACAACTCAACTGTAAGACTCAGAGGCGCAAGAGTTGGGTCTCAGCCCTCTTTTCCCTTGCTACTAGGGCTCAAGGAATGCTGGGCAGGTGTTAGATCCTATAGCCCTTCCAGGAGCTGTTAGCAGCTGGATTCATGTGGATTTTATTAGAGGGTTGTTGCCCAATGAAGTGCAGAAGATTGGGTGGGAAGGGTCATTGGTAAAGGTCAACCCAGATTACCAGGGTCAAGAACTGCCACCCCTAGCGGAAGGAGAGAGAAGTGGTCCAGGTCTTAAGCAGGCTTCCAGATGTTTTCAGTCACTGGTTCTCCGTGCAGACAGGGCAAAAGTACTAGTGAACAGGATCTTGGAGCACCGCCAGGGACTTGAATGGTTTTTGTTCCTCGCCCCTCTGAGCAGCACTCTGAAGGAGGCCTGCTGTAGGAAGTTTTTGGAGCTTAATGTTCTCTTTCTAGGCCAGCAGGGACCACATCCCATTGATTTAATAAATGCCTGCTGGGCAGTGGTGCCAAACCACAGACAAGCTGCCTCCTAACAAGGACTGGCCAGCCCTGGGCTCTCAGCATGGGAGGCTATGGAATCTCAAAATGCTAAGACCTCGTATGTCAGACTTGGAAAGGACCTGGAAAATGACCCTATTTTGCTGCTCATTTTTATAGTTGGGAAAACTGCAGCTTAAGAGGGCAAATGACCCTGGCAGTTGCCGGGATGTGGGATTCTTTGAGATTGGGTGCCAGAGGAGAAACTCTGCTTCAGAATATCTTGTAAAGCTTTGGGGTCATTCCTCTGGGCTTCAGAGTTTTCCATGAAAACACCGCTACTTTGGAGAGGGGAAGACCACAAATTGTACTTAGTTGCTTGATTTACGGGCAGAATTGACAGCAGGGTGGGACTGGGGTGTGTTATGGGAGGTGGGTGAGGGTGAGAGAGAGGGGAACCAAGACTGGGACATGGCAGGGGAGTAGGCTTTGTCATCATCACCACTATGCTTCTGGCCAGCTGGGCTTGTTCAGGAATGACGGGACGCAGGCCACAGTTTCACCTTCAGTTTGAGGCCCTCCAAGCTCTGGAGCATCTTCTTCTGGAAGCTTTTCCTAATAACCACCTATCCTGTAAATACCATCCCATTCCTCCACCAGCACCCAAAGAGTCTCCTCTTGGAATTCCACCTGTTCTTCTCATTGCCACCTCCACCCCCCTAGGATGAAAAAGTATCTGATGGACTTATCCCCACCAGGGTGGTCTTAAGTTGCCTCCTCTTAGGGAAATTTAGCAGATGCTCTGGTAAACCAAAATGCCCTCTTGATCCCCAAAAGCAATAAATTACACCCCCACACTAGGCTTGTTTGCTGAATTGAAGGCCCAAAAGAATAAAGTTATAATGGTAGGGTTTTTAAAAAAATTATAAGGAACTTGATTGATTAATTGATTGATTGGTTTTAGAGAGAGAGAGAGGAAGGGAGTGAAGGGGACATCGATTTGTTGTTGTACTTATTTATGCACTTATTTGTTGCTTCTCACATGTGCCCTGACTGGAGATCAAACTCGCTACCTTGGAGTAACGGAACAACACTAACCAACTGAGCTACCCATCCAGGGCCTAATGGGAGTTTTTTTGTTTTTTTTTAAATATATAATCTTTATTATTTTTTTTCCATTAGCATTTAGTCCCCTTATACCCCTCACCTCCAGCAATCACCACCCTGTTGTCCATGTCCATGAGTCCTTTTTCTCTTGCTCAATTCCTCTACCTCCTAACCTCCCCACCACCGCCCCCCCTGCCACATTCACTAATATAATGTTAGTTTTAATGGTAGAATTTCAGTTGAAATACTTGTATGGGTATGGGACCCCAGCTGCATCTCCCATGTTTGGGAAGGAGAGGCTGATTTCTTCATGGGTCCAGCCTGTGGTCAAAGTCATCTTCTTTTGTAGAGGAAGGCCATACCAGCCGAGTTGTTGCCACCTTGATGCTATATAGGTGCCCAAAGAGACCTGTTCTCTCCCTTCTTCCCAATCTGCCCCTACTTGGCTTCCCTTCCCTGCCCACTCCATCTCCTGCTCAGGATTGTGTAACAGGAAATTCCCAACTGGGCTCTCTGAGGAGGGGAAAGGTGGCTAGGGAGGTAAAAACAGCACAAGGATACAAAATACAGAGGCACTACCTCTTCCTGTTCTTCAGACTGGGAACTCCCAGGGACAGGGCCTCCTCCTCTTCCTTTTCATTTCTCCCCCAACTTCACCCCTCAGCCAAACTCAGGGCTTGCTACATAATGCCAAGAATTCTCCCCTCCCTTAATGGGTGGAGGGGGTTAAAAGGTCCAAACTTCCAGTTACAAAATAAGACATAGGGTTGTAACGTACAGCATAGCGACTATAGTTAATACTGTATCGCATATCTGAAAGTAGCTTGAATTATAAGAAAAAAGGCTTTTTGTAACTATGAATGGTGATGAATGTTAATTGGACTTATTGTGGTAATGTAATATACACAAATAGTGAATCATTATGTTGTATACCTGCAACTAATACAATGCTATGTCAATTATACCTCAATTTAAGAAACAGATGAAGTCAGCTTGTTTTCCCCTATATTCTATTTAAATGGTTAAGTATATTGGGAAAAAAAAAGAATTCTCCCCCTCCCCCCAGTCAAGCTGCTAGAAAGATTCTTGGGTATAATGAAGTAAATGACTAGCCTTAAGATAAAAATCAGGTAACAACCTTGAAAGCTGGGCTGTGCCAGAGAGGGAAGGGTGTCAGCAGAAGTCCCACTGAGTCAGACAATGCCAGGAAAGGAAATCACCCAGCTACCCCTGCAGTTTTCTTCAAGCCTGGTTCTAGGCAGACTGTCCCTTGCTGCGATGGGCTGTGCAGCTATTCCCAGAACAAAAGGTAGTATTTCTTCAAATGCTTTTCAATATGTGTGTGTGTGTGTGTGTGTGTGAATGTAAGCAAAACAGAAACGGAGGTGAGAGGGGGTTTCAGATCTTAGAGGCCTTGAACACCAGACTTGATTTTTTTCCCTAAATGAAATAATTAAATTTCAAAAAGATTTCCTTGCTGATAGTGACTAGAGGGGAGGAGGATAATGGGGAAAAAGAGGAGAAGGGTCAAGTTAAGGAACAAGTATAAAGGACCCATGGACATGGACAATGGGTGGGGAGGGTTGAATGTGGGAGAGTGGGCAGGTCAAGGGAGAATAATGGGGGGGGATGGGAACAACTGTAATTGAACAACAATAAATAAGAAAGATTTTCTTGGATGCTATGTGGATTGGATTAAAAGGTCAAAAAGCAGAAACAGTTAGGAGGCCAGTGCAGTGGTCCAGGCTAGAATCAATAAGGTCCAACGTGGGGTAGTGACCTAAAGTAGGGGATGGAGAGGTCAACACTGGGCTTGAGGAGGAGAGAAAGGACTAGGAAGCTCAGTGTGGGAACCAGTGGAAGAAGACTTGCTCTGGGGCCAGCCAAGCTCAGAAACACTTTACCCAAATCTGTGGAAATAATGGCAAAGACCCTTCCAGAAAATTCACATCTTGGTCTTGGAGAAAGGGCTTGGCCAGGATTCAGCTGATTCATATGGTATTGGAAGGGAAACTGAGGCAGACTCTCAGGGTGCACAGGGTCACAGAATGAGGACATTAGGCCTCAGTCCTAGATTTCCCGCAGTGGCCATTCAGTTCCTCCCCATTATGTCTGGAGAAGGGGGTTCCCATTCCTCTATATCAACATTTTTCCCATGATCCAGGTCTTAAGGGGAGACCAGTGAGGAATTCTGGCCATTACAAAGATGCCGAAATCTCCATGCAGGAGGGGCAGCCGCCATCCCAATCCAGATGTTCAGAGAGGTAAATTTGGGATGCATAAGATGTGTTGGCAGGGGTGGGGGATTGGACAAGGCTAGAGGGGGCCCGAATTCCTGGCATCCTGGGGAATAGGGTTTGAGGTAACTTCCAGCCTACTTCCCTTGCTCCTCTAGTCTCCAAGACTCAGTTCTTCGTCACAGTTCCTGCCATTCCAGCTCCCACCCCCCTACCTCAACTACTTGAATCTCTCTTTTTTTGGTGTCAATGAGGGAAGGGAAAACACTTGGCCTAGAATCAGGCTCACTGAGTAGCAGCTTCAAAGACAAACATTTCAGTGACTCCCCATCCTTGGAGATATACAGCCCAGGGCAGAGCTATGCTGGTGGCAGGTGGGTGAATGCTAGGTGGGATGTTCTAGGCATCTGGATACAGAACACCAGGTTCCAGTCAATGCTGGTTACTAATCTCCTGTATGACTTCGGACCATTGCCCTCTTCTCTTAGTGCTTTAGTTAGTTCACCTGTGGGTTTGTGAATAACCAGGCCCATGGCAGAGGCCAGACTAGAAGGCAGATCACAAACCAAAGGCCAGTTTGCTAGAATTTGGCCAGACAAGGACACTTTTCCCTTTGGCCCTGACCCCACACATAGGGAGTGTTCTGAGGGCACGGCCCTCTCCCATTTAGGCTGTAAAATATTGCTGCCTGCCCTCAATGCCCTTCTAAAGGGGACTCCTCCTCCTCCCTTCCAGATTACTTTATCCCTCCCTATTTCATCTCAGCACACACTGATTGGTCCTGGACTCTCTAACAGAACTTTCTGCAACTATGGAAATGTTCTATCACCTAAACTGTCCAATATGTTAGCCACTAGTCACACATGGCTTTTGTACACTTGACATATGGCTGGTATGCTCAAAGAACTGGGTTTTTTAATTTGTTCAATTTTAATTAATTTTAAAATTAAATTTGAGAAGCCACATGTGGCTGGTGGCTACCACATAGGACAGCACAGGTTCTAGGTAGCACTTTTCTTTTTTCTTTTTTTAAATAAGAGTTGATAGGAGCTACCATTCATTGACCATTTACTCTTTGCCCATTTTTGCAGAAGTGTTTTACAGACACATCTTAATGAATCCTACACATTCCATTTTAAAGATGAAGAAACCAAGGCTAGAGAGGTTGGGTAAACTGGCTTCAGGTTGTACAGAAAGCTGGAAGGCCATTCAAACCATAGTCATGTTCTCCAGCCATTTAGGGAACTTTCCAGTGCCCAGCCTGAGTCTACAATCATTCCTGAGCACATGGCTGGGCACCACAGAGCCTGGGGAGGCTCATCATTGAATACCAATTGATATATGTTCTTGACAAAGAAGAGAGGGAAACTAATTCCACTTACTTCCTATTTCCTGGGTACCCTGGAATCTTGTCTTCCAACATCCCACCTTTAGAGAGCTCTTCTCCTGCCTTTCTCATAGTATCCTTTTGATTACAAACTCAGACCTCAGTGGGTGCTTACGTGCAGAGGTTTGGAAAGAGGATATCACATGCGAGCCCATAGGAAGCCAGTTGGGCTGGCAGCTGGGGCCTGGAAAATCTTTGTTTTTAAGCAAGAAAACAAGAAATAGTATGTATTATAATAGCTACCATTTATTGAGCACCTATTCGTGCCAGGCACTTTACATACATCTGCTTATAAGTCCCACAACAACCTGGGAGGTAGGCATTATTATTATCATTTTATGTAAGAGGAAACTGAGGCTCAGGGAAGCTAAACAGCTTGTTCAAGGTCACAAAGCTTATCGATGATTGGTAGAATCAGCACTGGAGATGGGCACCTATGAGTACCCTTAAACTTCCATTAAGCATTCTTCACACTGAGAAAATAGAGGGGGTGGAGGGGTGGGCAAAGGGATGCATTCTCTAGGAGCCGAGGGACTGGTTCTGCTGTCCAAGCTGTGGAAGGAGGTTGAGCCCCACCCTGCTTCTGATCTCTGCTCTGGCAAGCCACTTCTCCAGACTCAACTGGAGAGAAGGGAAAATACAACTGCGAAGTCAGAAAAGAACTCACTCTGGCTGAGACTGTTCTTAGAAAGGGAAAATAGCTGAAATGAAAGACCGTAACCTGTATGTGTATTTGCAGTTGGAGATGTACACGTATAGTTTGTGTGCTGAAGCACACCACTATCAGAATAAGAATATCTCTTCCTTTAGGCCACAACCCTGCCCTGTGTGCAGGGAATGAGGCATCTAAGGAATCTTGAAGGGCTATTTATTTCCTACCAAAATCCCAGGGACATCGCCTGGGGGGAGGATAAGTCAACAATCAAAGCCTCAAATTTGCTCCCTGCCCCCTCCCTCCAGGCTTATCTAGTCTCAGGGGTGTTGTGTTCATTCTGCAGATCCAGGGACACAGGAAGATGAAGCCTCTCTTTCTCTCTGCCTGTATATCTGTCACACACACACACACACACACACACACACACACGTTCCTGGGTTAAGGCACCGAGTCTAACCTGCATGGTTTTACAAGTTTTTGCCCATCAGATGGTGGCCCTGGCCCAGGGCTGAGTGCGTATATGTACAAAGATGGGTTAGTGCAGTGTTAGGAGCCTCTTCACAAGTGAGGGACAATGACGATGGTGCTGTGCTGAACCAAGTCCTCCTGTCTTCTGGGAGGGGACCTCCTGCTTCCTTGTCAGTTGGCCAAGTACCCTCATCCCTTCTTGCCAGCTTAAGAAGGAGCAGCTCAGCCACAGCTCAGGCCAATGCTGGGAACTCGAGGCCTGGCTTCCAACTCCAAGAATGTACCCTTCTTCTAAATGTGGCAGGGGGCTATTTTGGGACCTTAAAGCGGATCAAGTGCTCACTTCAAAAGGACAAGATGGCACTCAGGCCAGCATAAAGGATGAGGTGGGTTGGTTTTTTTTTTTGTTTGGTTTTTTTTTGTGTGTGTGTGTGTGTGTGCTTTTAAAACCCAACCATGTGTAACAGGAACGGAACTTTTTTCCTCTGAGCTCACTCACCCTCACCCCAGGGGAAAGGTTTCTACAGATGGAATGAGTGTGTAGGGAAGGGGACTGTTAGGGTTGTGCATAGGAGTGGGAGGCTGTTTTACTGCCCACTCCCCGGGCCCTATAGGAGCTGGGGGGGATCACATTTAGGTAAGCACCAACATAGTGGGTGGTACAGAGGTAGGGACTTCCTGGGGATACACGGTGTGGTTGTGATGGAGGGTAAAAGGCCAGCATAAAAGACTTGGGTTAGAACTGTGGGGTTCCCAGGTCCTGGGTTGGGTCAGGATGCCCAGATGAAGTAGGCTACCTCGTCCAGGTCGACGGGATAATCGGTTAGCAGCACGGGTGTTTTGTCAAAAAGCTCACCCTTATAGCTGCGCCACTTGCCTGCTGGCAGGTAGACGTCACGTTCCTGCTTGCCAGGCTCCAGTACTGGTGCCACAAGCAGTGTGTCCCCGATAAGGAACTGCGAGTCAATGCGGTGCGCTGTCTCATCGCCAGGCGCAATCCACCAAAGTGGGCGCACGATTGGGTCGCCAGTGTCAGTGACCTCACCAGCCAGCTCAAGCAATAGCGGGGCCACGAGGGAGGCCCTCAATGCAGCGAACTTGTGTGCGATGGCCACCACTTCAGCGTCATATTGCCAGGGTGGGACTGAAAACTGCATTGCGGGCATGAAAGCGGCCACCTCCAGCCAGCGCACGTAGAGCTCGCGCTCCGGCACACTGCCGCCGCCCACTGTGCGCTCGGGCACCACATTGCCACCCACCATATCCGGCAGGATGAATGGGTAGCCCAGCATGCTGACAGTGAGCACGGCAGGGATGAGAGAGCGCAGCCCCAGATCGTAGCCCCACACCGAATCACGGTCCACCAGGCGGAAGAAACATGAGATGTTCTGTGACTGGTAGCCCACGCGGACCTCAGCCAGGGAGAAGAAGGGAAGTGCCATCTCGGTGTACCGCCGGCTCCATATGTTGGGGTCTGGCAGCGACCTGTAGGTGCTAAAGTCCCGTGGCAAATAGCTGACCTCACCCGCGTCGAACTTGAAGGAGGCCACCTCATAGCGTGAGCGCAGCCGCCGCAGGTGCCCCTGGAACCAGTCGCGGGCCTCAGGGCGCGTGAAGTCCAGCACCGCGCCAATGCCATTCCACCAGCGCACTAGCGCGGGCAGCCGGCCCGTGGGTTCACGCACAAACAGCTCTCGCTCCACGCCCTCACCAAAGGATGATGAATTGTAGTTGACAAATGGGTGTACCCAGAGTGTGACTTTAAATCCAGCGTCGCGCAGGTGGCGGAACATGTCACTGGCGTTGGGGAACTTGACCTCATCGAAGTCGAAGTCACCATAAGCAGGTGTGTACATGTCATCGATTTCCAGGTGGCTGCTGTTGAAGCGGTGCTGGCGGATCTGCTGGGCAAAACGCTGCACCTTATCCTGGTCCACTGCGCGCCCGTACAGCACCCATGTGGACCAGATGGGGTCCCGGAAGGTCTCAGGTGCTGGTACCCTTGATGGCTTGTTGAAATAGCGCCGTACCATGTACTTGTGGATGGAGGTGACATCTGAGCCAACGCACACGCGGTAGCTGAGCTCTGGAGCAGCGGGATGGCCGGCTGGTGGCTTATAGGGTGTGTCGTTATAGCGTGCCTGCAGCCTCAGTGAGCGCTCTGTGCTGTTCCAGCCGAGGTGGAAGGGCACTGAGTCGTTGACCTTGATGGCAGCCGCGCGTGATGATAGCCAGTAGCGCTCCAGGATGCCTCCGAATGCTGAGTCGGAGGAGTAGACGTCGCTGGTGACGAAGGGCTGTGGCTCTTGCTGGCCTTCCAGACGGATGGGCCAATGCTGGGTCCTCATCTCAGCGCCACCATACCAGTGCGCCCTCTCGTCTCCCAGGAACATGGCATGTTCAACTGCGCGCCCCGGCGCTGCCTCCTCCCAGCGCACGCGGTAGCACATGACTGTGTCCTTGGGTCGCACAGTCTGGATGAAGAAGTGTAGTGGACGCCCATCTGCCGTTCGAGAGCAGCCCAGCAAGGCGCCATCGCGGCTGCAGGAGTCAAGGTCCAGTGCACCTGAGCGGAAGGCCAGGCGGAAGACCTGCTCGCCTTTCTGGTTGCGGATAGAGAAGCCGCCAAGGTTGAGGTCCAGCAGCTCTGCCCGGAGGCGTTCCGCCTTGCGCAGAGAGGCACTGTAGTAGCACCAGGCCACCACTGCGGCCAATACCAGCAGCAGCCCCAGCACTCCTGAGCCCAGCAGTGGCTTCAGCTCTTTTGATGGCTTGGGCTTGACAGGTGAGAAGTTGTCAGGCAGGAAGGTGTACATGGCTGTGGCTGAGACAGCCTCAGGTCTCTCACAGCCTGTATCGTGCCCAGGGCGTCGGCGGGGGTAGGCCTTGCTCTTCTCTGGAGGATTTTGGGGCATCACCCCTCAGTTAAGGAAGGAGCGAGTAGCGGGGCCACCTGACAAAGCCCACCTGAACCTGGTCTGCCGAAGTCTGGAAGGCGAAGAGGGAGGCAGAACTGACCTTCTCATTCCATAGTATTTCCATTTGC
This sequence comes from Mormoops blainvillei, assembly GCA_004026545.1. Lineage (NCBI taxonomy): Eukaryota > Metazoa > Chordata > Mammalia > Chiroptera > Mormoopidae > Mormoops > Mormoops blainvillei. Next base: position 117,264 of record PVJD01000385.1, on the reverse strand, counting down.
TGCAGCAAGAAAGAAGAGGTGTATGCTTTGGGAAGGTGTATTCTGGGAATTAAGGGTTTGAGAAATGGCAAGTGAGAATTACCACGGCAATCTGTGCCTAACCCTTTCTCAAAAGCCCTGATACTTGCCGAAATTAGTCAGGACGCTGAATGGGGGTCAGGCAGGGGGTAGATGTCATGCATCCCATTTTTGTAGGAAAGAAACAACCCCAGACAAGGTCAGGGAGCTGTCCAGATCACAGAATGTCAGACTTCCTGGGATCACACCTGGGGGCAATTCAAGCTGAAAAGAAGGGGAGGCATCTGGAGATGACCTGGTGTCCCAGAGATGTCGCCATGGTGGGGGTGGGGCATGAGTCAGTCAGTTCCTCAAGACCTTTAACAGGGTAGTAGGATGACTTTCCTTGTTCCCAGAAGGGGAGAGGAGAGAGAAAGGAGGAGCAGCTCAGGCATGGAATTTAAACAGAGGCCAGATTAAATCTGGAGATTAGATCAGTCCTAGGGCTTGGTTTGGAAAGAGGCAGGGTTGGGTTCAGACATTAGGGCTGGGGTCAGGAGGCTGGCTCAGGCGCCATGATGGCATCTCACTTCCCATTTTTTGTCCCCAAATTCCACCCTGTTTTCAACCATTGTTCATCAAGTCGATTTCCCTACCCACATTCCTGCTCTGCTTCCAACACCACCACAGCTGTGGGCCAGCTACTACCTGGTTTTGTCTCTGCCAATCACCTGCTCTCCTGCTGCCCCTGCCCTACTTTTGGACACTGTCTCTTCTCCCCTGTATCATCTCAACGCTTCCCCATAGACCTCCCTCACCCAACTTCCTTCCCCCAATGTCTTCTGCTTACAGCAGGCATAGTGATCCTTCTAAAGAAGTTATCAAAGTACATCTCTTCCTAATTTAAAGAGTTCCTCGTGACTCCCATGAAGTTCAGAAGCATAAGTTTTGCAGTTGAGGCTCAAGGCATGATGTGGTCTTATCTGCCTTTCCGATTCCATTTACAGACAGGCCTATCCTATAACTACCCAAGCTCATTTCTTCACCAACCTAAATCCTTCAGGTCACCTGCTTAGCAGATTTCAACCACCCACCTTGGGCCAACATCTCTCCCCAACCTACCAACCCTCCATGGATCAGACCCTTCCCTGCCACACACACACACATTACACACATATACTTTCACATGCTGTTTGCTCAACATCCAAATATGCCTGCAGGGAAACAGATTTGGGGAAGGTGTGTGTTGCAATCTGCTGCTCAAGGTCGCTGACCCTTCCTGATTTAGCCCTCAGGGCAGAGTCCAACAAAGAAATAGCCCCAGCCAGGTGTATACACAGACATACATACTGCCAGCCAGCCAGCTGCACCAGCTAGGGGGAAGGAGAGAGGGAGACTAGCAAATAGTAATTAGTCTCCTCCCAGATACCAGTGACTGTTTTCTAAGTCCCCCACAGTTTTCCAGTAGATGCCACAACTGTTCGGGATCTTCATCTCCCTCACCTCTCCCATGAAAAGACTATTAAGAATGCCAGGTGCAGATCAGAAATTTGATTCCATATGTCAATACACAACTCCCTCCATTGCCCCCTCCCCAAGTTCTTATCTCAGGGCCTCATTCTCTATGCTCTCTGCCCCCCATTCCCTAAGCTGGTAAATTCTGGCTGGTCTGGAACAGCCTCTTATTCCTTTCCTCTCAGCACACATAGCTTAGCTTTCAAATTTCCCATCCCAGTATGGACTTCCCTTCCTGTAGGTACAGTTTAGAAAAGTTCTCCTGGGAAATGCAGGCAGTAGCCTTAGTAACTGATGCCTTAAGGCTAAACAGAACCCAAAGAAGGTCTTAGGTGGCCCTTGCTAGGGTTGCCGTACATTTATATTCATTCGTTCAAGACAACCAAGGCCCCATTCTGGGCACTAAGGGAATAAGGAGAAAAGATCCATACTGCACTAGGACCTCGTCATTCTCAAAGCTTTCATATTAGACCATCTCATGACCCCTGGTAGCATGGAGAGGCCAAGGAGATCTCAGAAGCCTTTTCCAACACTTAATTTCTAAGAATCTTAACTTTCTAGGATTCCGAGGTTCTTTGATGAAGGACAGTAGCCCACAGGCCAGAGCACCCACTCCATGCAGGCCCCATGCTGGTCTCCCAAATATCACAGAATCCACCCTAAAAATAATGCCGAAAGGAGGCATAGCTACAGTGTTCTTTATACAGATGAGGAAACAGTGACCCAATCAGAAAAAGGAATTTGTTTGAAGTCACTCAAGTAGCAAGGTTGCCTGAATCCAGAAAGTCAACTTAACTCTCCATAGCCTAAGTTTTAGGAGGTGGGAGACAATAGTCTGACAGGCTGTCTGAATGAAGCAGAGGAAAGGAGCCTTATGGTCAAGAGGCTGGGACAGGCTTCCATTAAGTGGGTGTGGGCATGGTAAGGCCTGTTTTCTCAAGGGCTGGTGCTGCTGCTTGCTCCAGGGAGGATTCTTGAGGGTGGGAAAGGGGCAATTTTAAGAGCATCTGGTACCTGGGCTGTGTGGGAAGAAGAGTGGTTCCGGTGTTAACGGTGGCGCCACAGACTCCTGTAATCTGCTGCCTCCGCCATCAGACCAACCACAGGCTAATGCAGGCCAGTGGGGTCGGCCCTAGCCAAGCCTTTCCCCACTTGACACAACCTCATTCTTGGCTGCCAGCCGCTAGTCGTGTATGAAGGCAGGGGCCCAGACCGGCCCATTTGAGGGGAGGCCATTCTAAGCTGTGTAGTTTGTCGAACACAGTTCCCAGGGGAATGTGAGGAAATGTCAAAGGCAACTCGATCCAGCCCGTTTCGCTGCTCAGCAGCGGGATCTGGGGAATCGAGTGACTGCTCCTACAGCCTGGTATACTCTACACCCACCCCCAAGCGCCCCGCCCAACAGCTACAAAATCCAAAGGGACAGACTGAGGTCAAGAGGCCTGTCTCCCAATGGAAAACACGGCCACTCAGGTGTCCAGGCTCTCCCCACCCACTCAGCGGTAGGAGCGAAAGTTAAGGATACCTGTTCCCTCAGAACCACCCCCAAGGTTCTCCTCTTGGGCTCACTCACGGCGGTGACCCCAGAAGAGGCGGTGAAGGTAGGCTCCTGCAGATATCCACGCTAGCCGTAGTTGAGCAGCAGCGGCGCAGCGCGGAGCGCTGCCCAGTTGGGGACAGCTGAGGCCCCGCCCCCTGGCTGTCCGGCCACGCCCAGTTCTTTTGCTCTCGCCCAGAGCCGAGAGTCCAGCCCAGAGCCTCGGATTCCAGACCTGCCCCTGGCACCTCCCACATTGTCTAGCGGACTTGAGGCCCCTCCCCATGGCCCCGGCCTCCCCACTACTGCTCTGTGCTAAGCTCGGGGCAACACAGGCGAGCCGCAAGCCTTGTGTCCCGCGGCTCCGCCCCCGCCTAGAAGCCCGCCCCCGCTGGGGCGTTGCTTACCCACTTGTGGGCGGGGCTCTGCTCCAGGCCTGTTGGGAAATGTAGTTTTGGAGGAAGAAACAGCTGCACAACAAGGTTGGAGTTCTTGCACCTCCAGGCTAAATTTGGGATGTGTATGAGAAGAAGCGAGCTGCAGGGTAAAGAGCCAGGGTGGTCCCTTGGGATTCCTTCCCGTCCAGATTTGGACAGTTGGAGGCCCTCTCGGTATAAAGCTGTCCTCACTAGCTCTTCCATGTGGAATAAAGTTTCCCATATGGCAAAAGGGTAGCAGAATGCCGGGAGAATCTCAGCGGCTCAGTATAGAGCGGATCCAATCAAGGACCCCACGGAAGTATCTTGGTTTCACCAGAAGGGAGGTTCCCACCAGTCCAAACCAGCAGCAGTCGTGGTTAGGGACCTAGAAGACTGACTTCTCCTGGGTATTTTAGCCCCACCCGCTAGTGACGACCGTTGGAGATTCCTGTGCTGCGAGGAAGTGGGCATGCCCTGCAAAACCCCTGCCCCAAGAAGGAGTGGGGTGCCCAGAGATTCCAGAAGGCTCCACCTCTTGCTCCCTGAGGGACATAGAAGCAGGGCTTTGTTTTGTAGTTTGAAGCTTCTTGGTCACGAAACCCTCCAAAATTGTTTTAGATCCCTTTACTTGGGTGGAGGAGGGCAGTGAGGAGTCTGAATATAGGCTTTTGGGAGGCTGTGATAGAGACTCTCGAAGTAGAGATCAAGGGCTATGGGTATAGGCACAGGGCTCCGACTGCAGAATGGAGGATTCTGGGTCCACTAAGATGCTGGGGTGAGGACCATCTAAGTTTAGGAAGTATTGGGGAAATGTTAGCTGGAGGGAACTCCCTGCATGGCTAGTTGGACCTATTAGTTTGGGCTCTGGGGTGGAGGAGATGAGGATGCTGGGTGGATATGTTATGTCCACTCAGGGGCCCCTAAGGGAAGTACTGAGATGATGGGAGTGGGGAGGGGTTCGGGCAGGTTGACTTTGAGAAATTGCATCTCAGTTGAGGAGGCTTGGCAGAGACCTCAGTGAATGTTTCCTCACTGCCAGGTCTTACTTGGTGAGCACAGAGGAGGCAGCCTATGGGGTGAAAAGTTTATTTATTGCTCAACCTCCTTGACCTGGCCCCGGCTCTACCAGCAGTAGTCAGGGAAGGTCTCCGACACAAACTCAGGGTGTATAACATAGCTGTTTCTCAGGGAGCCACCGGTCTTCTTAAAGTGACTTGTGTCCCACCTGTGAAGAGAGATGGGCCAGCCCTTTTGGACCCTCATTCATCTGATTCAGTTATCCCAACATTTTACCCCTAATACTGGTGCAACACTGACTTCAGGTTCTACCGTCAAATTTTTTATTTCCAATACCCGCACCCTAACATTGACTTCTTACCCTTTGCTTCAAGCCCTGAATCTAACACGCTGATCTCTTGACTCGACCCATTGCCAACCTGTAACTGCTCAATGCTCTCCTCCCCGCCCTCATGGGGTCCTCCATTTCCTTGCCAGTTTTCACTTCCCCATGGCACTAGCGCCCCCTGGTGGTATCTTTCAGTCAGTGCATCGCAGCGGACAGTTTCCACCCCGACTAATGCCCAGGGTTCCCCGCCGCGCCAAGGAAACAGCCTCCAGTGTGCACATACATTTGCGGGGGTGCGCCAGACTTACCTAAGGTTCGGACATGGGTAGTATGACGGCGGGGGAGTTATAACTGCACATTGCATTCCGGGCCGGTGCTCGTAGGGTGATATACTCCTGGAGGACGAAGCGGTGGGCAGGGAGGGGTCGGGCCTTTTGATTTTCCGCCACCCCCCACCCCAGACCAGGACTCTGAGCGATGCTTCAAGAGTCAGTTCTGCGGCTCAGAGATTCTCCCCTCAGGCCTCCTAGCCCTTCAAGAAACCATGGAAACATCGCCTCTGGGAAGACACCTGGAAGTCCCCCTCCCCGTAGGGCCTCATTTCCGTGCTCAGGCTGGGCCGTGGAACATGCTGGACTCTGGGGAGGGTTGTTGAGAACCTGGGAGTTCCCGGATGCTCGCCATGGGACGGCAATTACTCCACATTATTGACGGGGTGATATTTCTGAGGCTCAGGCACTTTCTCTTCCCCCTGCCCTTGTAAGGGATAAGACCCAACCTCGCACAGGGAATCAAGCCTCTCTTTGCCTTGGGGAGGGGCGGAGGGTATCACTATGGGGTTAGGGACAGGGTCAGGAACAACTCCTGCACAGCTGTTCAGACTGACGTGGACATTGTTTTTTCCCCAGGTTCAGCCCTTCTTGTCTGCCGCGGGGTGCAGAGAGAAGGCTATGCTACAGTTGGCTACAACTGAGTGCTCAGGCCTATTTTCTCAACCGTAACAAGCATGGCTGAATACCTCCGGAGGTGGTGCAAGGCTCCAAGGAGGTCAGGGCCGTTCTGGTAATCCAGTCACCATTTCCTTGCTCACCTAGCACTTGGCAATAACCCTGCCCATTACTGACAGTGACCCAAGGCCCAGGAATAAAGGACACTTCTGAGAACACGTCCCCAGGGCCGGGTGTCCAGGTAGGGAGTGGGGCCGGCGGGCATGGGAAAGGGATGTGACTGATGTCTTTTCTTAACAAAATCCTTCGGCAGGGTCTCCAGAACAGATATGGGAGCCAGGTTGACCTTGAGCACAGTTCCGGAGAGATAGGATCGGAAACTTGGGGGAATCTTCGTGCAGGTTCTTCCGCTTCAGTGGCCAGTTCAGGCCGTGGACCCGGTAGGGCGGGACCCAGTAAGGGAGCCTAGCGGGATGGAGGCGGGGTGGGGTCTGGTGTAGAGGCAGGTTAAGGCTAGAGGTGGTGCGAGATGGAGCGCTTGCAGCCAGGGTAGGGCTGGACTCTGGGCACCCGGCTTGTCTAGGGGCAGGGCCCGGGTGAGCAGGGCGGGGGCCCCGCGAACCTTACAGTTGGCTGCTCAGGGCACAAAGGCCGCAGGCGGCGTTCGTTGCAGGGCGCCCGGGTGGCGCAGTAGTCCATCCCGCGCAGACAGTAGTGGCGGCCGGAGCAAGCGCTTTCATAACCCTGAAAGGGCAGGCTGACGGGCAGCGGGTCTACGTACCCGCATCGGGCAGTGATCTTCGGCAGCGCCTGGTTCCGTGACAGCGAGTTCAGCATGTTCACCACCACCTCGCGCTCTGGGCCCGAAGATCCCCAGACCAGGAGACCCAGTCAGTCACAAGAATGGGAAGAGACAGGGTGAGAGACAGGGAGAGGTGAGAGACAGGGAGAGATGGAGACAGGGTTACACCCTCTCCAGGCCCCTCGGCCTCCACCTCGTCCCACAGGTCCCCATCCCACTCCCTTCCTCTGGCCTCCCGCCACCCGTTCCCTTCCACCACCTCACCATCCGTTACCGTAGGCGTTGAGTCGTTCCGGCTTAGGAGGGTACTCCAAAGGCATTCCTCGAACTACTGTCTCCATCCCAGCCTCCTGGAAATGGCACACAGGCTAACCTCAAGCTCTGACCCAAAAGGACTCTCTTTCGGGGGTTCTCCCTCCCAGAACACGCAGACCAGTTCCAGGCCGCGCCTCATCCCGCCATTCATATGCTCCTGTCTCTCCCAGGCTCTGAGTGTTTAGAGTTGTCGCAGGGCAACGCGTTTACTCCGCCTACGTGGGGAGGGGCGGGAGAAGGGAATGAAAGTGTAGTTGGACTGGGTGGGGACTTGTGATTCTGAAAACCCTGCCTCAGCGTTTACTTTTGATTTTACCCCTTTTTGTCTAGCTGACTCTGTCTAGCTATGTCTCCGTGTTTCTCTCTTTTTAAAAAAATTTTTCGGTGTCTCTAACAGGCGTTTTCAATATTGCTTGCCCATCAGAATCACCTAGGGGAACTTGTGAAAAGTTCTGATTCTTGAGGAAGTTCTGATTCAAAAAGGTTCAGTCAATCTGAGGTCAACCATCAGCCTACAGTTGAGAACCCCAGCTCTGGTCTCAGAGCCTCTCACATTCCCTCTTCCCTTACTTCCCGGGCTGCCGCTGGACTCCTTCCTCTCTCCTTAGAAGACTCTTCTATATTTATCTGCATTGCTTATGAGTGGCCTTGTTCTTCCTCCTTTTGTCCTTGCTTGCTTACATCACAAAGGAAGGGAGAGTGGAGCAGGTCCTCTCAGCCTATCACTGACTCTTTGGCCAGAAATAGGGGAAGGAGCTGAATGGCAAGCTTCAGGAAGGTAGCACATCAAGGCATGTACATTAGCCATGTCCCCATAGAGCCTGGCCAGAGATTGGGACCAAGTGGACCCAGTCCTCAGAGATTATGACCCAGGAACCAAACATAGCTCCACTCCTGGGTTCCTTTGTTTCCTGGAAAATACAAAACCTAATTTCACAGATGGGAAAGAGCCCTGAATCATGGTTGATGGGAAAGGGATGAGATATCAGTCACTGTGGTTTGGGAGGTGTGTGTGTGTGTGTGTGTGTGTGTATGTGTCCAAGACCCCATCTGTGCTGGGCACGGTAGATACCTTAGGCAGCCGGGGAAGGCATGTGGTATACTTGTTCCAGCCAGTGCAGTGGTAAGGTCCCATTGTCCATGTATTATACCGGTCACTACACAAGTAGTTTGGGTTGCATCTGTCTGCTTGATTATAGGGGTGGAGACATAAGACAGTGTTACTCCTTACTCCATCCCAGGATCTGAGACTCCCAAAATGTTTCTCCTCTGATCTCCAGCGCAAAACTGGACCTCCACTGATTTCCCTCAGGCCAGTCAAAGCCCAGCCTGGCCCACACTTCTCTTAGTGAGATGCAGCCCACTTTCTACCTAAGACTTGCTTCTGAGTGGGGTCTGGATCCTTTGAGCTGATCACTTTTCATCCCAGCACCACTCTCTCTGATAGCGCCAACCTGGAAACTGGCCCTCCTCCCAGTTCCTCCCTACCTCTCATCTTCCACAACCGGTCTCCAAAGAGTGCTTACTCTGCCTCCGTAAAATCACATGAATCTATCCCCTCTTCCAGTCTCCCATGATCTCCCCTGTATCTATGCAGTGCCTTAACCAGGAGACAGTATAATCTCTTGATTAATAGAATGGACTCTGCAGACAGACTGCTTGGCTTCAGATTTTAGCTCTGCAGATATTAACTGTGTATGACCTTGACTGAGTTAGTTTCATTGTATCTATTTCCTCAGTTTTAAAATGGGATAATAGTACTATTTACTTCATAGGGTTGTTGTGAGATTGAAATGAATGGGCATATGTAAAACACTTAGAAAACTATTATTTTATTATCCTACTAGTCTCCGTACCTCATTTTTGAATCCTACAATCCAAACTCTACATAGAAGTTTTGGTACTTTTTCACAGATGAAAATCTGACCAAGACACTTCCTTGCTAAAAACCCTCCAAAACCCCATCCACCCAATCACCTACGTCTGTCCAACAAGGCCCTCTGTGATCCACTCTCCTAACAGTTTGAAAGAACACATGTGAGAGACATTAGGAACGGAAGACTAGGCACCCTGGAGGAAGAGGGACCCAGGTGTGTGTGTGGGGGCAGGGTATCAGGATTTGGAGTTCTGGGTTGGTGGTTCGCACACCTGAGTTTGGAGTGTTTGGGGCATTCAGGTAAAGATGACCATAGTCTGGTGGAGAACGGAATTCTGATGAGAGGTCAAGGCTAGAAATAAAGACTTGGAGTTGTAATTAAAGACATGGGTTAGATAAAATGGTCTCAGGAGAGGAGTAAGGAAAGAAGGCTCAGATTGGTAGCCTGAGGAACCCTCATGTTTTCAGAGTGAGTAGACAAGACACCAAGGAAACTGAGGCATCAGAAAAGCTGGGGAACGAAGGAGTTTCAAGAAGTAGAGAGTGGCCAGAGAGTGAAACGCATAGGGTAGGCCTCATGAGGTAAAGACTGAAGTCTTGTGGATGTGGTAGTTAGAACCACACAAGAGCAGTTTCCATGTTTGAGTGTAGAAGACGCAGACCCCCAATTTCAACTGGATGAAAGGATGTCATCAATTCATTCAACAAATACTTATGAAACCTTGTGCTGTTCTAGGTGGAGAGAGCATAGCTGTGAATAAGACAAGACTCTGCTCTTTTGGAATGTACAGAGTGAAAGATCATTAACACCTAATCAAATGAGAAAGATAATTTCTCATAAAGTGTAAGAAGGAGTGAGGAAGTAGATAGAATCGGGGAATATAGACTGTTTCCAAGAATCTTGGTTATGAAGGGGAGGTGGAAGAGAGAATTTTTAGGCAGGAAGAGATTGGAAAAGGCCTCCAGGTGGAGCGGAAAGAGGACTGCAGGAGATGTAGAACTTGATGGAACAGGGTCACTAAGGAGATGGGAGGAGATGGCACTTGAGTTTGTTTTGAAGAGGTTAATACTCCATCTCTCTAAGAATAAGATCCAGGCCTCTTACAGTTCTTTGGAAGCAGGCAAGTGCAACAAACAAGGAGTTCCCAAAAGATAGGGCCTGAATCTCCTCCAGGGTCAGTGTCAGGTCAGGTGGTTTTGGGAGTCAAGCTGGAGAAGGAGTGGTTGGAGAAGAAGCCCAGGTTGTAGGTGGGAATAAGACTGATATATGATCAGGTGGAGGTCAGAATCAAAGTTAGATTCAGGTAGAGGGTCATTGTTGGGGTTGCTGAATGAGGTCAGAGTTGGTAAGGGGTGAGGTCCTACCTTCCTCTTGAGAGAGCCAATATTTTTCAGGAAAGTAGGGGTGGCCTGGTATGGAACTGCTATAGCTATAGTCCCGCACAGCACATTTGACCATCTTCTGCAGGGCTTCAGGATCCATATGGCGCCGCCTGGTCTGAGTCAGGCCCTGTGCAAGGGAAGAGGGAAGGAAATGGCTAGGTGCACAGAGACTCCAGCCTTGGTGTCCTATTGGACTTAGATCCAGCCCCTATTGAGAAGGTCAGGCCAGGTGGGTCCCCTAACACCCATCCCTATGCCAGAGGGATCTCCTTGCCAACCTTGGTCCCCTCTGCGTAGTTCTCTTATTTGAATTACCCTTTGCTTCTTTCTTTCCATCCAAGGCTAGGGCTTAGAGCCAGGCATTTTCTGATGTTTTTCCTTTCTGATCTTCTATTGACTGGGAGTTCTTTAAAGGCAGAGTTGGGAGCTCCTGTCCTCTCTCTTCCAGACTGTACGCTGCCTGGAGCAGGGCCTGGTGGATCACCCCCAACAGAGCAACAGGTCCCTGGTACAGCCTTAAACTTCAGGAAAGGCTGGCTGCCTTGGGAGCTGGCTCCCTTGTGTAGGTGTTTTGGACAGGGAGGGCTCTCTTGAAATCTGACACCTTGAAGGAGAATGGGACTGGAGGGGCCTCTGCTTCTGCAGTGGCTCTGATCTTGATACCCTTGACCCTGGCACTTGCTTTGCCTTGGTCCTCATCCTCCTCTGACCTTGGTTCAGGCCTTGCGCCCCTCTGCTTCTTGGAGTTCACTTCATCTTACCCCATCATTCCTTGTTGGGCTAGATCTGTGGAATCTCAGATCAAGACCTTCCTTTGGGGCTTCTTTGTCCTCAGCTGAAGGCAGAATGCCAAGTTAGTTGTGGGCCCGTAGGTCTCTGTAGGCAACTGGTATGAAAAGGCAGTTGGTCACAGGGGTGAGACACCCAGAAAAGTCAGACACCAGAAAGGACTTCCTCATAGTGGGCAGCAAGATGTTGGGATGGTGATGCTGCCACCCACATTGCCCCCTTATGATCTAAAGAGGAGAGGGTTCTCTTGGTCGGAGATGAGATCTTGCTGCTCCTAGTGCTCCTACCATGCTGAAAACCCCCTTGGCTAAGGGGCTTCTTGGATCCTCTGTTCCAGCTGAGGTTTTGTTCTGTGGATAGATCCTACCCAGTCATACTCCATATGGGTGGAGGAGTCTCAGGATTTGTTACTCCCCTGACTTTTACACACACTCACACACGCACACACATACACAGATCTGTATACCCAGATACACTCACAGACACACTTACAAATGTACATCGATACATACACGCTCAGACATAGACACACACTTACATAGGTAGTCATTTAGAAGAACTCACAGAGATCAATTTTTCCATTCAAGCCTTCCTCACATGTCTGTAATCTTCGACTGTCTGCTCATGTTTATGATGAGACTTAAAAAGTTTATTGGATCCTCTGAGCTGAGGGTGGACTTTGTCAATCATGAGCATCATTGTAGGATCATCTGGCTAGACTATTTTTTGCCCACTCTGTCAGTCCCTGTAGGTCTTTCTTCCTGGGCTGATCAGATAGATTCTTCAGAAGGGATTCTTTCAATCTTTGGCCTGAGGGTAATGACCTAGCTGCCAGTGTTCTGAGGACTAGTAGACAAGAATGCTGCTGAAGGTTTTAGCATTCAGCATACAGAGGTTCACCTGTTTTCAATATGATATCTTGCCCTCAACTGGGCCTGGTATTCCCAGTCCTGAGATCCTCACCAAAAAAATAAGCCTTCTGACTTTTGCAGAGGTAGGGTGGGTAGTCACTGTATGAACTGCTTCTTAAACAGTTTTCAAATCCTTATTTTAGCCTCTGGAACTTCCTCTTCCATCCTTAGTTCCAGAGAAGCCTAGTATTTATTATAATAACTCCTGAGGCTTGTGGAAATTCTGTACTTTGATGCTGAATTATGTCTTGTGTTTCCCACTGCTGGCTTTTGATTCAGCTTTCTCAGATTTGCCAAGTCCGTTACTACTTATCTATCACAGTCCCCGGTTTCCGAATTTTGTTACCATGTCTCTTCTCATTATTCTTGTGAGTTTGTGACTTAAAAATCCATTTACTGTAACTGTTGAGGGTTTCAGAAGGGAGTCAATACATGTGTTTAAATTTAACCCAGAGAATTACAGTTCTTTTTATATTCTATATACTAATTCTTTTTCAGTCATATGTTGCAAATATGGGAGAACATATGCAAATATGTTCTCCCAGTTTGTGGCTTGTATCTTCATTTTGTCTGTGGGATCTTTTGATGAGCATAAGTTCTTAATTTTAACATAGTCAAATTTCTTAATCTCTTATGTAGTGCTTTTGTGATTTAAAAAATACATCCACACTCGAAGATAATGGAGATAACATCTTATATTTTCTTCTAAAAGCTATACGGTTTTACTATCCTTATTAAGTCTTTAATCTGTCAGGTATTGCTTTTGGGGTTTGGTGCAAGTTAGGGATCAATTTTATTTTTATTTATATGGGTAACCAATTGTCCCATTGAGTATCTATCTTCTTCCACAGGTTTGTAATGCTATCCCAAGCCTGATGTATCTTTTCCCACAGCTTTACTTTCAAGCGACTCTGTTGGATATTGTTTCCATATATGCGTGGCTCCACTTCTGATCTATTTTATTTCATTAATAAATTTGCCTATCCATGCAGTAATAGTATGCGTTATGCATTTATACAGCTTGGTAATGAGTATTAATATCTGATTGGGCAAGTCCCCTTCTTCTTCATTGTGTTTTAGCTACTTCCTGAGCTTCTAATGTTCTCTATAAATTTTAGAAACAGCTTGTCAAATTCTTGAAAAAAACCTTGAGATTTTAATCAGAATTATATTGAATCTTTATTTTAGTGACTTTTCTTATCCACAGCATGTGATATCTCTCCATTTAAGTATTTTTAAAAGTATTCAAAGTTTTATAATATTATTCATAGTTTCATAAATTTCAAAAATTTCACACAGATTTATTTCTACTTACTTTTATTTTTGTTGCTAGAATATGTATATTCTAAATTTTGCTTCCTAAATATTTGTTGATGTAAAGATGTGATTGTTATTGACTTTATATTAATCCAACTTTCTAAATTCTTATTGTAATAATTTATAGATTCCATATACACAACCGTATCATCTGTGAATGGCAGTTTTTTATTCCTTTCCTATCCTTGCATCTTACATGATACTGTTTTTCAATATTGTGTTTTTTAATATAAATTTTGCAAAATAAAGGTCATTATAATTATTTTCTGTAGATGTTTGCTTAAATTTATTTCATGTTTGCCAGTTTCTTAGCTTACCATTTCTTCTCGTATCTCATACCTTCCCTTTTGTGATAATTTTTCTTCTACCCAAAATATGTCCTTTAGAATTTTCTTTAGTATAGGTCTGATGGTAGTAAACATTTTAGTTTTTACTTGCCTGTCAATGTATTTATCTTTCTTCTTTATCTTTATTATGTTCTTGAAAGGAGGACTCTTGAAAAACAATTTTTCTCTGTTTTTAAGGTCTTCTCTTAGCTGGTATTGTGCAGTTTCACTATGAGGCACCTAAGTGTGGAATTCATTCTATTTATTCTGTAACTGTGGATTCATTGCTTTCATTAGTCCTGGAAAATTCAGAGCTTTTTCCTCCTCAGATAATGCCTATTCTTTCTGCTCTTTCTTTTTGGGACTCCAAATAGGTGCATATGGATCTTCTCCTTCTATCTTTCATGTTGCTTAATGTTTCTTTCATATTTTATATCTCTTTGTCTCTCTGTGCTGCATTCTGGAAAATTTCTTTCATTCCATCTTCCATTTCACTGATACTCTTAAGATCTGTCTTATTTGTTCTTTAATCCATTCACTAACCCAATATGAATATTTGGTTTTAACACATATAGTTTTCACTTTTAAAATTCCTATTCAGTTCTTTACATTTGTCTGGTATTTTAAATATATAATCTCTTGCCGTTTGCTCATTTTGCTAATTTCACATTTTATTTCAAAAATTCATAATTATTTTGTATTCTTTAATTGTTAATTCCAATATCTGAAGTCCTTCGAGGTTTAAGTCTGTTGTTTCTGCTGACTGTCGCATGGTGGTTTGTTTTCTTATATCTCTTAATTGTGAGATCAGATTGATTGGTCTTACTCTGAAGGATACCTGGAAACATACATTGAAGATACTTTTCACCATAAAAGCTACACATTCATCGTGTATGTGTGTGTTGCGGGGCAGGAAGCCAGAGATCACTGAACTTTCTAGTTCAGTTTGAAATTTACAGGTTTAGTTCCTCTATCTTTCAGCTAGCACTCCTGCTTGTAGTGCTGATATTGGCATTTGTCTTCAGGGCAATTCTGTTTTCTAAGTATACTTACCACTCGCCTTCATGAGAGTCAAAAACAAAATAAAAATGAATTTTTATGCAGGACCTTGCTGTTTTGAAGTAGGAGGGTCTTTCAAAGTTTCTAGACCACCATATTGCCAATAACAGAAGATTTTCCTTCATTTTTAATTCCACCGTTATCGGGCCTTCACCCCTCTCTACTCACTGAAGTTGTCTGGCCAAGTTACTAAATCCAAGAGATTCCTTTCTGTGTTGACAACATTTGATACTGACCTTCGTCTAACAGTGCTATGTTGGTTGATTTCTCTTTGACCTTCCTCCTATCACTGTCTCCTTTTATGGCTCTTCTTCCTTTACGTACACCTTAAATATTGATATTCTCCAAAGTTCTGTCATTGGTCATTTTCTTACCCTTCCTTTGTAATCCCATTCATTCCTATGACTTCAGATACCACCTGTTTTGATGATTTAAAAATCTGTATCTGAAGCCCTAACCTCTTTCCTTTGCTTCAGAGCTAAGTATATCCAACTATCCACCAGAAATCTTTTGCTGAAAGCCCTTGATTATTTTTGTCCCAAATGAATTCCAAATCTCTCTCTATGATCTGTGATTCCAAATCTCAGTTGGTAGCACTATCATTCCTCTAGGTGCCAGAGCCCCAATCCCAGGAATCGTCCTATCTTTTCCCTCTTCTTTATATCCTGATGGTGACCGAGATATGTTGGTCTATTTCTTAAAATTTCCTTCTGTTGAGTGTGGTAGAGCAGGCAGTCAGTCTCATATTTTTCTGGTGGACATGTAAATTATTACAAACCTTTTTACAGCAATTTGAAGTGTATATCAAAAGTTTTAAAAATGTGCATGTCTTTTCTCCTAATAATTTAATGTCTAGGAACTTATCCTTAGGGAAAAGTTGACATGTACAAAGATACACACACACACACACACACACACATATATGATTATACTAGCAAAATTTTATGAATACTCTAAACTTCCAATAATATATGACTTCTTAAATATATTTTGGCACATTCATAAGATAAAATACATAAAGTCATTAAATTTATAAAATATTTTGGACAAAGAAAATGACCTGATATTTGGTTATATATTTAAAAACCTGCAAGATTAAAAATATTAGTATACAATATGACACCAGTTCCATAAAAAATATTTGCTTCCTAAAAGGGTATGTAATAATAAATTAACAGTGGTTATTTTGGGTAGTGAGAGTAAAGGCCTTTTTTCTTTGTATCTCTTTGAGTTATCACCATTTTCTGTATTGAGCATATATTTATTTTATAATTATAAATATTATTTTAAAATTTTTTGCTTATAATTAGGAATTCCAATCAAAGTGGTGGATATGTCAGCTGTAATTAAAAACTAAATTTCAAAAGTAAAAATTCTCTTTTGTCCAACAAATTCCCGTTTTCACTGCCACAGTCTCTCCTTGTCTCTCACCTACACCCCCTTCCCTCATCTTTTACCCTCTCACTGGGCTTCTGCCCTCAACCCCCACCCCTCCAATGTCCTGCTATTGTAGCCAGAGTGGCATAACTCACAGTCTAATCATGTCAATCACAGACTCAAAAAGCTAGAGCATTATGCCCTGGTTGCTCAACACAGCCTGAGGCCCTCTGTGGTCTGCAGGTTCCTCTCTTACCACAGAACTAGCCTCTCCCTGTGCTCTAGCAGTCCTCAGTTCCTGGAGGGTACCTGCCCTCACACTACCCTTTCTCAGGGCTTTCCGCCACTGGAAAGCCCCTCCCCCTGGCTCTCTCAGTAGTCCTGCCCTTCAAGTCCTGGGAATGCTTTCCCCTTCCCAGCTCTTATACCAGTACCCATGCCTCTGCTGGTGTATGTTCCATACTGGGCAACCCTACTTGGTTCACTTGTTTGCTGAGAGTTCCTGAAAGGCAGGGTCGGGCCCTTCATTGTCGTATCCACACTGTGCCTGATACATGTAGATACCCCAACGAAGTTTGTTGGGTGATGCAGAGTGGTACACTTGGCTACCTGTCTTCAAGTACAGACACAGATACTGTGATACACATGCATAAAAACATGTCTATTGGACATTTCCTGGCATATCCCACAGGCAGCCTCAGTACCTTTGCACTTCCTGATCATTCTGTCTGGAACCCTATTCTTTCAGCTCTTCACATGGCTCTCATCTAGGTCTCTCATCTAGGTGTTCTATGACTTCTCTATTTAAGTAGCTCTCTCTGGTTACTTTCCATTTCCATTACCCTATTTCTTTTATAGAGCTTTTGATAATTTATAAATGTCTTGTTCATTTCTTGATTATTATCTAACTCTTTCCGTCTCCTACCCTGGTGTAGTAGGGCACCATGAAGGCTGGATCTTGTACTATTTTATATATCATTATGAATTCCACACCTAGGCAAAAGAATAAAAAGCGCATGTGCAAAGCTACAAATTACAAACATAATGACAACCACACACTGCTCGTCATCCAGACGTGCATGGCCATACACACTGGCCTGTCTCCGCAACCTCTACTTACCGGGGTCACAAACTTGTTGGCTTCCCAGGCCCACAGAGGTGGGTCCTTATAGACCTCCTTGATGGAGGTAGGAGCCCTGTAGGAGTCACTGTAGGTGCTGATGGGGGTCTTGGTCTTTCGGGAGAAGAGGAACATACTGAGGTTTAGGGAATGCTGTGGTGGGCTCTACCTACCAAGAGCTCCTGCAAATCATCAGGGACTATCCCCTCTTCCAGACAGCCCACACCTCTAGCCCAGCAGGTGCCCCTAGCTGCTGTGACCCCTCTCCTGAGGAGGATCTCTCAACATCCCTCTCCCACAACCTTTCTGCTCCTCCCCACCCTGCTTCCCTCTCCAGGTTGGGCACTGCCCATTATGATATCACCTGGCTTAGTCCCAGCCCTGGGGAGGTGAGGAAGCCAATTCTCTCCCTACTTGCAGCCTCTTCTTCCCTCAAACCTCTTAACATAGCCCGATTTCCAAGAGTTCAGAGGCCCCTGGAGATCTAGGCCAAGCTTCTCACTTTGATGAAGAGACAGGGAGGTTCCAAGGAGTCAAGTAACTCACCAGGGTCATGCAGCAGGTCAGTGGCAGGCCTGGGCTGGGAACCCAGGAACGGAGGTAGAGTGAAATGTGCATTCAGAGGATCAGTTTTCTCCCCTTCCCGGCCCCCTGCCCCTTGCCCACACCCCAGGTAGGGAGCTGAGGCTGGCTTGTTCAATGCTTTTAATATCATTATTTGTGTTACACGATACACAATCAAGGATGATGGTCAATACTGCGATGGAAATGTTAAAAAAAATATTATACACGGCTCATGTCTTCCACACACCTTCCTGGAAATAAATTAGTGAGCGCGGAGAAACCTGGCTGGGTGGCAGCCAGAGCTGAGGGTAGAGGGAGTGTTAAGGCAGTATCTACAAGGGGAGAGGGTGGCAGGGGGCAAGCTAAGGCCTCAATTCCTCCCCTCATCCTCCAAGACAGGGAACAGGGAACCACATACTTCCTAGACCCCGAAGGTGCTGGCTGCCAGCTTCCTACCCCTCCCCACCACTTGTACACTGCCTCAGTCGGAAGCCGTTGCCTGCCAGGGAACTAGATCTGTCCTGTGGAAAGGGAAGGTTTCCCTGATTCCTCAGGGCCAGAGGGCCATAGTCACACCAGAAATCAGCAGCAAAGGTAGCAGTCTAAATGAGCCCTGGTGGCGGCCCTGCGTGGAAAAGAGGAGGTACCCATGTTCTCAAAGGGTGAGTCAAGGAGCCCGGGGTGGTGGTGATAGTAGTAGGAGGCTTGGCTCTGGGGCCCAGATGACAGGGTGTAGGGATCTGACCATAGTGGGAGAGGTGGGCACAGATGGGGGCTGGTATAGGCCTGGTGGGCCCTGCAGGTACTGTCTCTGTCCTTGCCTCCCTTTGGCATTTTCTCATCATCTAAACAGGGACCCTGTACTAGAGGAGGTAGGATGGGTTGGAAGAATTGAGGGTGGAGAGCTGCACCTCAGCACTTTGAAGCTGGTGGCCCCTGGGTGCGGTGCAGGGAGAGCTGCTACCCTTCCTAAGCTAGCAGCCTTACTCTCTCCTCTCATTACCCTCTCTTCCTTCCATCTCCCACCTCCCAGGAATGGCATCCAGGGAATGGGCTGTGGGATGACAGCATTGAAGAATGGTGGGTATATACCCTGGCCCTGGGATATGGGGTTTGTGGGGCATAGACCTGAGCAGTCTTAGGCTAACTGTGCTTTCATTTTTCTTCATATGGGGGCAGGTCTGTATTGCCCAGTCCCAGGGAAGGGTCTTAATCACCTCTTCCCTCTTGACTTTCATCATCAGCTTTTCTGGCATCTTCCCCACCAGAGCAATGGCAGCAGAAGCAGTAATACACACGTTGTGACTCATAGACACCTCATATAGCTACATACATAATATATACCCACATACACATTATATGTCCACATATACAACATATACCCGCACACACATACACATTCATAGATACACACGAGTACTCCCAAATAGATTTGTATGCACTCAGACATACACAGGTCCCATAGACCTCCCCCTCTTCTTTTCACACAGACATACAACTCAGGAAGCCTCCTAGGTATACTCATAGATGCACAGAAACCTCCCTCTACGCCTCCACAGAAATGCCTATGAAAAATTCCTTCAGGACCGTAATAATTTCAGATGCTGCTCATTTTACAGTTGTAGCCCAGGGAACACAAGGGACTTGCTGAAGACCACAGGGGCAGTGCCAGAGCCAGGACTAGAACCCAGGCTTCTGACCCCCAGTCCAGGGCTCTCAGTCCACTGCACTCCTGAACAGCCTTTCACACTGTTAACAGACCAGAGTCACTTCCTCACCATCTGTGACAGAAACAGAAATCTAGAAAGACAGACCCAACACAGAGACACAGACACACCCTGACAGCTTCAGGTACACACACGTTCTGCCAAGCTCTCCCTGCTATACACATGCAGCCATAGTATTCTCCTAAGCTTGCTTCCTTGAAAATTCTTGCTGGGAAGAAGGACCCAAAATCTTAGGCTGGAGTGAGATGGGAATGGGGCATCTGAGGCCAGGGACCAATGAACAGAAGCTCTGTGTGTGTGCGTGTGTGTGTGTGTGTGTGTGTGTGTGTGTGCGCGCGCGCGTGCGCGCACATGTGGGGGTGGGGGCGGGGGGAGGCTGTGTTGGCAGAGAGATGAATTGGTTAGGGGCAGGTAAGAATAGATCATATCGTCCCAACCATCCCAAATTCTGGCCTGTCTCTAAGACCCACTTTACCCTCAACTAAGAGAGCAAGGGAGGAAGGGCTGAATAGGGCAAAGTGGAGGAAGAAGGCAGTGATCTGATAGGTGAGGGACAATATTTCACTGGGCAACTTTGCCAGGCTTCCCATCTGGAGATGAGGGGAGAAATGCAAATAGGTACATGGGCCGGCAGGGGGTGCTGAAGGGGGCTCTAAGGTACTGGGCCCTGCCCCACTGCCCTGGGCCTTTCTCCCTCAAAGCCCTTTTCCTTATCGGGCTGGAGGATTCATGGCTTCGCTGGGGTGGGGCCAAGCCCCTGGCTTTGATCCCTCTCCCTACTTGTTACTATCGGCCTCCCTGCTGTCCAGTCCCCCACTCCCCTGCTGGACTGCAGCTTTGGGGAGGTGGACAAGGTGCTGGGCAAAGTCCCCCAAGTAACTGAACAAACAGCCCCTTCCCCTCCTCAGCCCCTGGGGTGGAGAGAGACCCGGTTTTGGTTTCTCCGGCTCCATGAACACACAGAGGTACACGTCCTACCATAGGAGGAAGCAATGACTTTTACGAGGTTGGTGGCTGTAGGGGACGCGGGGCCGGGGGGCAGGCAGAGGAGCTGGGGAGGGGTCGGCCCCTGCCCTGTCTAACCTGGCCCACGGTGGCCCGGCTCCATTGGCTGCGGCAGCCCCACCCGCTACTGAATGTGGCAGGCAGTGGAGGACGTGGCCTGGCAGCACATGCAGGTAGGGTTCACAGACTTGGGGGGAATGAGGTCCAGGTCCTCGTCGTCGGGGATCTCGTCTAACCGGTAGCCATCCTTCAGCAGCTGGATGTTCAAATCTTGGTTGATCTGCTGTAGACAAAGGGGTGGGGGGAGGTCAGGCTCCGGGTGATCCAGAGGCACCAACCACAGCCTGGAGGCATCGCCAGGCCGTCAACTCCCAGAATCATGCCATCCTAGGTCTCTCTGAAACCCCTGGCTTTGCCACTAATTCAGTTCTGGTCTCCATTTCTTTACAGGCACTTCCTTGTGAGGTTCTGCCCCGTGACACACCCCACCCCATTCTAAGGGCAACTTCCCACCTCAGGTCCTGCCGCTGTTAGGGCCCTGCCCCTATTTCAAGCCCATCTTAAGGTGTTGCCTGTTTTCCACACTGCATTCTATTTAAGAGTCTTGTGTCAACTCTGGCCTGAAGTCCTGCCTCTAACCCCGGGATCCACTAACTTGAGGCCTGGGTCTGGCCACGTCACATTTTTTCAGACTCTCCCATCCCAGGCTGCACCCCATTAAGGCCCCGCTCCCACAGGGGCTCTGCCTAGCTTTGCCCATAGATCCCCTTGGGTGTGATTTGGCATTGGTTCCATCCCTTCAAATAGGAGGAGGGGTGTGTCTAGAGTGGGAAGGGTGGGGCCTCACCTCAGCAGAGGAGTAGCCAGAGGAGGAATATCTGGACATATCAAAGTCATCATCGCTAGCCATGGAGGAAAGAAGACAGAGGGGAAGTGATTCCTGGAAATTAAATAGAAAACTCCCTGCACCCCCACCCCATCAGTCAATATCCCACCCCTCATCCACACTTCCAAATAAACAGCAGGGCCTAAATAAAAACTGTGCCTGCTGTGCACATGCAGTTTTAAGATAGGTTCTCTTGTCCCACCTTTCTAAAAAAACTGTCACCCTTAACCTCCTGAATAGGGATGCTATTCCCTTCCCCCAACCCTCCTCCTTTTTATCTAGGCTCAAATTACCCTGGCTTGTTGGATTTTCCCAAAGTCCAGGTCAGCCAGGTATGTTCCCAGCAGTAGGGCTATTCCCTTGCAGGGGACAGGGCAGTAAGCATCAAATCAGGGCCCATTCTCAGGGCAGCCATTGGATCAATTGTCCCAGGACAGTGGCAGACTGTGCCAGTCCCCTTTTCTTCTCTCTGCTCTTCCCCATTTTCAGGTAAAAAATTCCATTCCCTGGGAGAACTCCTGGCTGTCCAGAGAACATCCCAGTTTAGACAATATAACGACTGTGGCCTGTGCAGGTTCGTACAGGTTCCTGTGGCTTGCCCAGCTGCCCCAACACCCCTGTACACACCTGTCAGTGTCAAGGGCTACCAGTGGCTTCTCATCTGGACTCTGGTCAAGCGAAGAATAGCCTTTATTGGGAACGACCAGCCTGGGTAGAGAATTTGGGGGATTGGATTGGCAACTGGATCATAGAAACCTGCCAAGGGGCTGGGTTGGGCCCTGCCCCACCACTTCCCTCCCTCCACTCCCTTGAATCCTGTAGATTCTCTCCTCTCAGAGAGGAGCTAGGCCAGAGGGAGGAGGGAAGAGGACCAGCAGAGATACATGCTGGCTGGCAGGGTCCAGGTAGGGTGGGGTGGGGCATCTACCTTGTCCGGGCCATGACATTGTTCTTCTTGGGTTGCTGAATGACAGGGCTACCCATACTGCCATTCTTCAGGGAGCCCTTCCGGGCCAGCTCCCGTTGTTTCTCTGCAGGGGAACAAGGGAAGGAAGCTGTGTCCTGCCTCCAGGGCCACCCTAACTTACTGCTTGGGTCCGCCTCCACTGGGCCTCCATTGGGAAACCCTTTGCTTCTCTAGGAACTGTGGCGGGGATCTGAATTCCAGGCCCTGCTGTTTGGTGGAGACAGTACTTGGTCTTGCACAACCTGAGACAGACAGTGAGGGACAACAGGAGGCCAACCCCTATCTTCCAAGAGCTGTACTCCCATGGGGAGCAATTAGTGTGTGCTTGATGCCAGAGAAAGGAAAGAAGCAGAGATGGATGCAGTAGAAGGATGGAGCAGTCAGGACTCCCTGTAGATGACACCTTGAGAGGGTAGAGAGAGCAGGGCTTCTAAGAAGGTGGGATAATGTATATAAAACATGCATTTAGAAGTGAGCATAATCAGTGTGGGTCTGGATGGGATGGAGGAGCAAAGGTGGAAGGAGAATAAATTGAAAAAGGATATGTTTATTCAGTCATTTATTTTTTAACAACATGTGTCACCAACCCCAGGTCCTGTGCTTAGGAGCTGGGGACTCCCTCTGATAACAAACTCAGGGCATGCCCTTAAATGCCAGGTAGAGGAGTTTGGGATTACTGTGGAAGGAAAAGGAGCCACCAAGGGCTGTGGAGTGGGAGGGGCAGGATGGGGCTGGCGGGGTAAGGGACAAGAGGCTGTGGGAGCCCCTCTGGCTGTGCTTCTGACTCCCCTGCCAGCCTCTGAGTCCTCCGAGGCTCCAGTGCCTACCAGATTCATGGGGCTGGCCACCCGTTGACCTACTGTCTGGTGTGTGGCGTAGTTACCAGTAGCTGCCTGAGCTCTGGAGGAGGCCTGTCTATGCTTTCCTAGTCATTTCAAGTAAAGCTCAAATGTAGGGTAAGGGACTATTGGGCGGAGAAGGATGCTAGGGGAAAGCTCTCATAAAATAACCACGAGATTCGGAGAGGAAGGATGGTTGAGAATTTCCAGCTACTGTGACTCTGGAGTTTCCCCTGACTGCCATGTCTTTTAGTCTCTCACCTCCCAGTCCCGGACCCTCTATCTTTGCCACTGTTCATCTGACTCCGGTTTTTTCCCCATCTTCTTTTCAGCGGGCAGCAGCTACCATTACCACTCCAAGCCTCTAGGGGGTGCAATTAGCCTTAAAATTCCTCGTGGTGATTTTTCCCTAAGTGCAACTGGGACAAGATTGTGAATTTTAATGAGGAGCTTCGGTGGTAATCCGATGGAAAGTGGAAAAAAAAAAAGCATTATTTTAAAATCATGTTGGCGTTGTTTAAAAGTGAAAAATGCTAACAATATACTGGCAAAACCGAATTACAGTTTACTATGCACCATTTAAAAGAATGAAATCATTCTTTATATACTGACATTGGAAGGGGCTCCAAGACATTAAGTGGAAAACAAAAACCAAAAAAGTTTCAGATAATGTGTGCAGTATGATGCCACTTGTGTTAAAATACAAAATAAAACTAAAAAAAAAAACTTTAAAAAGCTTGGAATGATTATCTTGGGAGGAGATTGTGATGGGGGAAGTAAAAGAAGTTATACTTTTTAAAATGCCTATATTGTTAAATTAAACAATAATATATAAAACTCGCTGCAGTGTGAGTTTGGTGTCTTTGGAAGACGAGCAAATTCCACTGAGAGAACTGCACTTTTGTTTAGAAAAACAGCCTGAGGGGTTCCCTGGATAGGGTCCGGAAGGAGAGAAGCAAGGTAAAAAAAAAAAAAAATTCAATAAAAGAACAAAATTCTGTGAAAAGGAGTCCTGGCAGCTGCAGCGGGAGAAGGTTTTAGAATATATGGGTAAGGGCTCTGCTGAGGTGTCCACCACTGGTGGGCAGTTAGAGCTTGAAGAGAAAGGGATGGCGGAGGAGTTTTGAGGACAGCAATGATTTATATTTAACTGTAAACTCTTTCCTGGATGTACTGTGTTGTAACTTCTCTTCACAAAGCCAAATCTTTAGTAAAAGTCTATTATATGAAGCAGCCTTGGATAAGCAAAACTCTAGTCCCTGAAGAGAGTCTCTGGGCAGGGTTCGGCCTAGCGTGAAGTGAGAACGGCATCTGCAGAAGCTATGGGCAGTGGCTGGGAGCCAACTGACTTCAAAGAGAAGGCTGTAGTGTAAGCTGACTTCAGAGTAGACATGAGAAAAACCCCAAGGGAAAGGTGACCCTGGAAAGGGGGAAAATATTTGAGTTTACTAAAAAACAAACAAAAAACCAACAACAACTAAGGAAAAGTTCCCCCAAACTGGAGCCAATCAGTCTGAGACCTCCAGAAGAGCTGAGGAAGGAATGGGGAAAGAGGCTCAGCGTCTAGGCTTTGGAATCCTCATTCTTTTCTACCCCTCGGACATAGCAACTGACACCCCACCTCTAAGGCAACTTCTTCTCAGCCTGGTTCAGTATTTAATGGGACTTCCAACCCTCTCTCTGGGGTTCCATACTTTTTATCCCTGTAGCTATCCCTTTGAATAACTGGAGCCTCAGAGATGCCACCTAGAGTTTTGGGTCCTGTAGAGAAGTGTAACTTCCTTCTTTGTTTTGCAGGAGATAAGGTACCTGGCAGTGCCATTGACTTGGTGGCTTGAGTCTTAGAATCATTTAGCCTGAGTTGGTTTATTTGTGGCACCTCATTGCAGACCCAGCCCATAGCACCTTGTCTACTCCCCATATCTCTCTTACCCGCCAGACCCACTCACCCAGCTTTACTTGGAGCGGGGATGGTTTGTAATTCATGGCTACTGACTCACCCTCCCGGGCATCACAGTCTCCGTCTGAGATGGAGGCGGCAGCTGGGTCCTGGCAGGGAGAAAGCAGAGAGACAGGGAGTTGTTAGGAAGTGAACACAGGCAGTTGCTCTCAGCCCTGAAGCTGGCCTTCCCACTTGTATCCTGTGCCTCTGAGGGCATTTGTCCCTGGCAGCAGGCAGGAGATTCAGGGAGGGAGAGGCAGATCCATCCATTTTGAGAGAAAGACCCTGAACTGGGTAGAAGAGCCAAGGATCTTGGCCTCACTTATATTCACCTGGGTGTCTGTCTTCCAAGTCCCGTGTAATTCGGCCTCCCCTAGAAAGGCCACTGCAGTTCTTTAAACCCACAGGACCTCCTTCTCTGACCTCCCGTACAAGTTGCCTGCTCCTCTGGGCCCTGCCTGTGTAGCTGTTTGGAAAGGTCTTTCTAGGTTCCGGTGAGTTTAAGCCTGCATTAGGTCAGAGTAGGTGCTCCCTAAGACTGGCCTTCTCCATGTTTCCCCTAACACTGGACAGGTCCCTTCACAGGATCCAGGGAACTGACTGGCCAAGCCAGATCACAGTTCATGGTTGCAGCTACTGGACAAAAAAAAGAGTTTTCATGAGGACTTCGCTATTTCACAGATGAGTTTAAAGAGTGTCTTTTGGTAAAGCCTGTAAGGTTGGCTGGGTGTGGTTGGTGAGAAGACAAATAATGACAAATCAGCTGGTGGCCAGTTAGTCCTGTGCTGCCTGCTCATTAATCTAGCTTCACTAGTCCCTTCGAAATACCACAAACCTCTGCAACAAGATCCAGTGCCCTGGCGCACCCTGCCTCAGTCAGTTGGAATGGGCTGGAGTCATTCACATTCTCGGTGAGAAACTGATGACCTATTGATATGAATGCTGCCATCCAAGGTGTCTGCCTGGGAACAGCGAATCTGAGGACTGCAGAGTGGATCCAAGGCTGTGCCTGTTCTGACTCTGGGGATGCAGAGAGCAGACAGATAGGTAGGTAGAATGCTCCAGGACTGGTCCCACAGAGTCAGGCCCAGATATCTCAGTGGCTGTTGGTGATGCAGCAATGGAAGGATATATAACAATTATGGTGGCTTTTGTTCCCTTTAGAATGAGGCAGTAGAAATGAAAACATACTTGTCACTATGGGAAAAGAGAAAAGTTTAGAATGTTTGGAAGGGAAACCCTGACCTTATTTGTGTTCCTTCAGGCCACCCAGAGTGCAAGGCCCTGGGTGGCCTGTGTTGCCACAGTTGTTTGCAAGTTTCTAAGGACAGAACCTCGGCTTCTGTCCTCTGTTCTAACCCCCAACCCTTAGCTGTGGTGAAGGCAAACAGGGTAGGAGGCTCTGCTCAGGTAGGGTCAGGTGTGCAGTGGTAACTTCCCATGCCACAGACCTTTCCAATCCTTCATTCTTTGCCTCTTTGGCTCAGCTCCTCCTTGGGAAACTTCTTACTGACAGCACTTGTCCCTTGCAGCCTTGGAGAAGCAGGCCTCTAGTGGCCCTTATATGGCTCTCTAGAGCCAAAACAGCCTCACAGGTGCTACCTGTAGGAGACAAGGAGACCTGACAGCTGGGTTCTGGCTTTCCGCTTAGGCCACAGGGAGGGATCACTCCCAAAGCAGCCTGAAGGGGGCTTCTAAAGGGCAAGGCCCATAAAGGTAACTGGGGGACCCCTACCAGGGAAGCACAGGCACATTTCCAATTTCCTCAGTCATAGAATTTTTCCATAACATTTGTCACATGTCACACATACCACATCCATTTGGAAATGGTTTCCTTTACTGGCTTTTGGGACACTCATTTCTATCTTATGCTACAGCCCTTAGTTTCCTTTGCAGTCCCGACCTCAGGCCTCCAATCTCTCTTTGGGGAACCCTGATATCTCCTACAGTTTGGATTAACATGTTTACACTGGTGACTTCTAAATCTATAGCCTTCCAATCATGCATCTCCTCCATAACTCTCCACTCCATCTATCCCATGAGAGTTCTAAGCCTCGCTGTCCTTTCCTTGGGCTGACTTTTAAAACACAAGCCCTCAGGCATTTGGGGCTAACATTTCCCCCCTCTGTACAGATGAGTTCATCAGTTTCTTCTCTCAGGCTGGAGGTACTTGGCAGCAATGATAACACTGGAGGGAGACTGTGCAGGAAGGACGGGGCCTGACTGGGGGCTGGGAAGCTGTTGAGCAACTCTGGTCACAGGGACCCACATGTGGTCCTTAAAGCCACTGGGAAGATCCTGGTGTCATTTGATCCCTGAGTGAAACTGCCAGTCCTTTTGGGTCATGAGCCAGGGTACAAAGCCCTAGACTGAGAGGTCACATGCAAAACCCACCATTCGGCATCCCCCCATCACTGTCCATGACAAAAGGCCCTATCAATGGCAAGAACAAAGATCTGTGGCACTGTGCCTGAAAACTCAGGCCTTTACTGTGGACTTCCTGTATGTCTTTCCTGAGAAATGCAGCCAATTGCACTATGATCATCACATGGAAATGTAATCAGGGAGCTTAAATGTGAAATATTCATGAATATAAGTATCAGAGAGGAATCCAGGCAGAAGGAAGCATCTGGCTCCAAGAAATCAGGGAGAATTTAAAATGCCCCCCAAGGACATCTGATAGGAGTTAGATCCGGGAACTAGAGTGGGGATTAGCAAGATTATTAATAAACACTCAGCAGAGACAGACATTGAAATTCATCTCTAATAGCAACCCATGTTTCTGCAACCCTTTACATTCTCCACCAGCTACAGAAGTGATTAATAGCCCTGTCTTACTGTTTCTGGGACAGGATATATAGGCTAATGGCCAGTGCAGAGCCAACATAACGAGAGGAAGGCAAAAGTGCCAGAAGAATCCTTAAACTTAGTCCGGTCCACTGATTTTTATTAAACTGTGTTCCCTGAACCCTGTGTCTTGGGAGGGGCTGAGTACAAGAAGGGAGTGCAGGAGGGAGTCTGGCTTGTCTTGAATCAGGATAGATCTACTTTTATTTCATTTACATATCAGCATTTCCACAGGATTTTTGGTTGGAGAAATTATTCTGTTGCTTTAAAAAAAGGTTAAAATCCATTGATTTAACCTAATCTGGTTTTTAAACAATGTTTTATTATATAAATTATTAAACTTACACAAAAGTAGAGAGAACAATATAGTGAGATCCTGGGTAGCCATCACCAGCTTCAACAATTATCAACTTATCAACCCATTTTTTACAAATCCCAGCTCCTCCATGTACTAGCTATGTGATCTTGGCTTCAGTTTCCTCATCTTTAAAGTGGGACTAATACTAATACCTATGTCAAAGGTTCTTGTGAGGCTAAAATGAGTTAATGAATGCAAGCACTTAGAATAGTGCTTAGTATAGTCCATGCTGAGCAATATATATGTGTTACCTATGGAGTTTTTACTAGTATAGGTTCCATGAGGCCCACACAATCATGGACAGTGTGCCCTGTGAGTGACTGGCCCCAGCTGCAACCCTGGTACCACAGTTTGGGGCCTGGCTTATGTGGGGAGGTATCTGTGAAAAGGTGTTCTCTCCACAGGGCGAGGAGGGCCTGACCAATGGGACATTCT
The DNA here is from genome assembly GCA_004026545.1 of Mormoops blainvillei. Taxonomy (NCBI): domain Eukaryota; kingdom Metazoa; phylum Chordata; class Mammalia; order Chiroptera; family Mormoopidae; genus Mormoops; species Mormoops blainvillei. The sequence goes on along the minus strand of PVJD01000385.1, from coordinate 88,659 downwards.
GACTCTGCTCTCTCCTTTCTCCACTATGCTTCAATTTTCCCTCACTTATTTAACAATGGCAAGCCTGGGGCTCATAAAGAAAAACAGAAAATAGGACCATCCTTAAGGAGCTTCCAGTAATTATCAGTAAAGGTAACAAGAGCCATAGAAAAGTAGAGGGGAAAGGGACAAAGAGAGGGGATTAGCGAAAACTTCACAGAGGAAGCCACCTTTAAAGATCTCAAAACATTAGTTCACCAGTTGGCTTAAGAAGAAGGAGGAAGGAGAAAGGACATTCAGGAAAAATCTGTAAAGTCTCAGAAGCATAAAACTAATATTGCATATTCAAGGGTAAGTCAGTATTTTGTTACAGTTGAAACCTAGAAGGTATGATGAAAAGTTGCAGGAAATAAAGTCATGGGGTCAGGAGGGCTCAGATGGTGGTGGAAGATGGGTCTTGATTTTGTTCTTTACTCAGAAGATAATGGGGAATCAATGAAGCCTTAAGCAGGAGGGTAACATGATTAGATTTGAAGTGTAGAAGGACCCTCTGATAGCCACACAGAAGATGGATGGCAGGAGAAGTAGACTGGAGGTAAGGATAATTGGGAAACTATTGCAACAGTGCCAGCAAAAGATGGCATTAGGTAGAAGCAGAAGATAAAAGGACAGAAAGGAGGATGTTAAAAAGAGTAGAATTGGAAGGCTTTTGAGATCAAATGTAGGAGGAAGAATCCAGACGTTCCTAGTTTTCTGCCTGGATTAATTGGGAAAGGGGTACTACCAGTAAGATAGACCATGAAGAAGGCACAGCTACCCTGCCAGAAAAAGCCAAATGAGTTCAGTTTGAGATGCATTGTGTTTTAAAGCATCTTTTGGACACCTGCTTGATATCATTAGTCAGTAGCATTTTAAATCTGGGATCTCAGGAAAGAGGTATAGGCTGGTGGTGAGGAAAGCCACAGAGGATAATGAGTCCTCTCAGAGAGACTGAGGAGAGTTTTAAAAGTCAAGAGCCAAGGATGGGACCCTGGGGCATATCCAACTTTAGGGAATGAGTAGAAGAAGAAGACTGGGTAGAAGCAGAAAGACGAAATGTAGGAAAAGATCTAGAAAGCCATTTAAGTAGTTTCAAGGTGGAAGAAATCAACAGCATCGAACAGATGGCTCCATGAGATAAAGACAGTATTTAGAAATAAGGAAGTCATAGGTGGCCTCAGCAAGCTCAGTTTTCATTGAAGGGCAGGAACCGAGCCTCGATTACAGGGGATTTAGGAGGAAATAGGATATAAGGAAGTAGAAATGGAACACAGGCTATTCTTTCAAGGAGCTAGACTCAGAAGTGAAGAAATGAGAATGAATAGCAACCACGGGAGTCTTTGGAGCTGTAGGATCCTTTCGGAGTTAGGGAACACCACTGTGCCAGACGGCGGGGAAGGAGCTGGGTAGCAAAGCTATTTGATGGGAAATGGTCTTTGAGGAGTCGAGAGGAGATGGAACCTTGGACCAGAGGATGAAGGTTCCTTACCGAGTTGCAAAGGAGGTAAATATGGTGGGGTATGCAGGTAGCATGGAGACAGAAAGATGAGTGGAAAGTTAAGGGAATTCATTCCTATATACCTAGTTAGGTAAAGGAAGGGGTTGAATACTACAGGGATGGGAAAAGAGGGATACTTGGTAGCTGGCCAGGAGTGGAAGGAGATCAGACTGGCTGGGCTCCCAGCTACAAATTCTCATCTTTCACCCATCCTTGATCTCATCACCAGGAGGAAAAGCACTCTCCGTGGTGCTGAACAATTCTGCCTTTGTCTTGTGGACTGAGCATGGATGATTCAGGGGAGAGACATGATTCAATTTTAATGTTTTTCCACAAGAAAGGTAGCCTGTGTCCTGGCCTCCACGCACTAACTCTTATGATTATGAAAATTCAAGTGGACTTAGAATGAAGTATGAAGATGCACAGTGCTTATACAAACATGATCTAAGCTTTCTTTGCTGAACACACATGAATTTTCCTCTAGTTTTAGAAGGGAGGTGGCAGGGGCAGTTCTGAGCTATAAAATGCTGAAAGGCTACTTCTAGAATGGAGTCCTGTCTATACCCTGTTCAGTTCCCCTGGGAAAAAGCAAAGAGCAGGACAGACCTAGAGCAGGAACAGGGCCAGGAAGATAGTGCTGATAAGGAAACGAAAGCAGGGAAGACCTGGAGCTCAGACCACTCTCTAACAGGTGAGTGCAGCATGATACAGTATCAAAGGCCAACTCTGTTTCTGTCACAATTTGTCCAGAGGTCAACTCAGAAACTACCTGGGGTTGTGGCCCCTCTGTTCAGTTATGCCTCTTTCCCAAAACATCTTTTGGTAGTGGATGGGGATAAGCATGTTTAGATACCGTATTTAGAGGGATATACAATGGTTTTATATCCAGTGCCCATGGCTGGGCAGAAACTTAATCTCCTGTCCAAAAATATTCAGTAGCAATCCAGGCATTGGTTAGACCTTTCTACTTTCCTGTAGGTGGCTGTTCATTCATCCTCTAGGGCATCCCCATCTGTTTCTGATTCCACACTGCAACATGAGAATCATTAGGACAATAACGCTCTTACCCTGTGGTATGACCCAATGTCCTGAGTCCCATTTCCTGAGTCCATTTGTTAGGCAGTTCCCACTTTTATTTCCCCACCTCCCCTTCTCCAGGATTTCTCCAGGAGCTGCTTGCAGTACCAGGCAATTGGCCAGGACTTATATCCCTTTGGGACATATTAAGACTCTCAGGGATCCCACTTATAGGAAAGGACAAAGACTTCCCACAGGGTTAAGGTCTTTAGGGAAGACCTGGAGGAGAGTCATGGAAACATAAGGGAGATAGTCTCTCCAAGTGTTAGTGGCTATTACAAAGAGGAGAATAAGAACAGAAAAGAAAGAGAAAAATCTGTGAAACCTGAATTTAGGAGAAGGGGCAGAGGATCCTATCTCGCTCAGGGAAGCCTCTTTCATGTCTAAATCTTCTCAATCTTTTAGGTTTTTCTCTAAAAGGAGACTCAATTCCAATGAAGTCAAAACACTGAGTGTCCACTCTCTTTCCAGTTCTGGACTGGGTGCTGATAGCAGAATGCAGACAAGGAAAGCATGCTTTCTTTATGCACAACATATTTCTGCAGAGCATTTGGGACAAAGTTCGCCTAAAGGAAGTGAGGAGGATTCTTATGCTCAGGCTAGAGTTTGAGAACTCAAATTAGCCCTGTAAGTAGCTGAGGATTTTCTGTACCCTTCGACAGTTCCTATGAGAGAATTCATTACTAAAAACAAGCACCACCAAGCTTCAGTATCTTTGTGGTGGCTGTTGGGGAAACCAAAATGGAGGAGGGTGCTGCTGACCCCAGGCCTTAGTAACAACCAACTGTGGCTACAGTGAATTTAATAGATCTATTATAAAATAATACATGCTAAAATTTTTTTAAAATCACCTTTAGTTTCACCACCTTGAGACAACATCTGTCCATGTTGTAGTGTATTTGTCTTGGATCTGTACTAATGTAGCAACATTCTGGAATTTCCCCTCTGGGAGTTAGTGCTGTTCCTGTCCTCATGGTCACAGAGGTGGGCCTCCAGGTACCATGTTGGTTCTATGTGGTCCCAACCCTGCTTGGAGCAGGTGGAGCCAATCAGAGTCTCTCCAGAACTGGGAAGTAGGACTAAGGGGAGATATAAAGCTCAAGACTGTGGATTACGTAGCAGAGAAAGCCATTGGCCTTGGAAACGAGAATAAAGCTGATGTTCAGAAAGAAGCAAACACAAGAGATAGTGTTCCCTAGGTTTCAGGCTCTGGTTCTAGAGCTCATCCTATTCTTCCAAGACTTGTCTACATGCCTGACCCTAGGCACTATGAGAAACCCTAGTGTCCTTATAGTCTAGTTTCCTTTGCAGCTTAAACTAGCTTGAGTTGGATTTTGTTCCTGTAACCAGAGAGTACCAACTAATACACGTACATGAACATTTAAAGAAAAATACACCGCACCTTATAGTCTGTATTTTTAAAAATTAGTATTAGAAAATAATCAGCTCTCCATATTTTTACATAGTTTTGTAGCCATCAATTTAATGGCTACATAATATCCATAGAGAGGATATACAATAACTTTCTAACCATTCACTTATCTGGGACATTCAGGTTGTTTGCAAATTTCACTATAATAAATAATGTTACATTGTAATCCATACATATTTGCATTTAGGATCATTTCCTACATCAAGTAGAATTACTAAGTCAAAAACATGAGCATTTTTAAGATTCTTGATAACACATTGCCAAACTGCTTTCCCAAAGGATTGTCCCATTTACAATGCCTGGAGTCATGACTGAGAGCTATAGTTGTTTTTTTAATATTTATTTTTCACTGTGTGTTAGGGAAGCTCAGGTCATCATATCTATCCATTATCCTCCAACAGAGCTCTGCTCCAGTCCTTATTTACCTGGTTCCCTCTGGGGAATCTTCTTTCAAAGAATATAGTTTCCTCTGGGCATCACCTGCCAGGTAAAATACTCCTGACTTGAGGCCACCAATTAACAATGAAAGGAGAGAAGACTGTGACACTGAGGCTTGGGAAAGGCTCTAAATGGAGCATCAGTACTACCAGGTAGCTGGCCACCATGCTTCGGCTGGTCCTTGGTCTGTGCCAGCATGTCAGCCACAGACATGCTGTAATTGCAGAGCCAGGAGGCAAACTTCACAGAATGAGTCTCCCTTGCTTTCAGACTTAGGGTGGGAGAATTAGCCAAAATGGCTCTGAAGTTATCCCATTGGGAGTGGCAGATCCTCCTCCCTTCCCCTTATTTATTTTTCAAAAATAGCTACTCAGAAACACAGAGAGAAACGAATAATAAATGATATAAAGCTAGTACTAGGATGGCAAAGAACTGGATTCATTCTTGAAATGGAGAGAAAAGAGACCAGTGAATTTTTAAAAAGATTTAGAATCCTGTTCTGCTTTTTTCATGGGTAGGACTGTTTTTCTAGATTGATGTTCTGCTATTTATTCATGTTTCCACTCACGGGGAATCCCTATAACTAGGAAGCCTTCCTTTGGCATACAGGACAAATACTCAACTCAGGGACACCACTGTAGCAGCTGTGGCTTGAGGAAAGCCTGTGTAATAAAGGCCTAGGGAACAAGCCTTATGACCCAGGTGGCAGGAGTCATAGCCAGAAACTGAGAAATCTTGGTTCTTCTGGAAGGCCTGGCTTGGCCTAGCTCCTTCATTCCCACCCTTAAGCTCATGCCCTGAGTCAGATGTTGAAGAGGCTCCTGCCTTATCTTGAGCCAGCTAGAGACACAGGTGTTAGCCTATACAGTCTTGTGACCTAAAAGGTTTTTGAGACCCACATGTTGTGCTCATCCCCCTCCTCCCATTTCAACCTCTTTAGGAAAAGGCCATTTCACTTAATGGACAAAGGAGTAAAGGTGTAAACTTCTTTAAAAATAGATAAATAATGGTTAAAATGGTAAATTTTATGTTATATATTTTTTACCACAATAAAAAAATGGAAAAAAGGATTGGTTGAGAGGGTTCTCCTGAGGTAGGAGAAAATGGTGTGAGAGTGAGTAGTGGAGAAGAAGTTCCTTCTCCTCTTTTTTATTCAGGTTCAGACAACACAGATTTTGGGGGTGAGGCCTTTCATAGGAGATGGGAAATGATTATAAAATCAAGGGAGCTGGAGGGGCTGGGGATTCTGGGTTGAGTTTCCTTTTACCTGGGGTGCTCCTCAGGCAGGGCCCAGAGGAGGGAAAGAAGGAAACCAAATGTTCAGGGCTAACAGAGCTTTAGGGAGTGTGGTCCAGAATATCTTTTTATTTCCTTCAAGGATGTGGATTTCAGCTCCCTAAGGTAAGAAAGGAGGCATAGGACACTGAGGAGAGATGCTGCCCAGGAATCAATAAAGGTCATTTGGTTGGAGAGTCCTTGAGACTGGTCCCCAGCTCTGAGCATGGCGGAAACCTGAAGAAGGAAAAATATCAGTGGACATTAATATTTGGTCTGAGCCAGACTGACTTGCAGATCCTCATCTAGATCTTGGCCTCAAGTCTCACTTGAGGATTTTGGTAATTTCAATTATGTAACTGCCTGGCCTGCACTGGTTCATGAGTCTTTTGGACTTGTTGGTTTTCCAAGAAAGCAAAGTAATAGTCTGGCAGTCTATGGGATGCTTTCACAGAGCTGTCATCTCTGATTCCTTGCTTTTGGACTTGGAAGACTAAAGAACTACTTGTCTGCAATGAACCATGGACTAGGAGGGCTGATATTGAACAGTTTCTCCTCTCTGTGGCATTTCCTGCTCTGGCCCTTCCTCTGCTTGTCAGCCTATTCTAACTTTCTAACCTCCATTATGCTTGGCAAGCCCCACTTTTTGCTCACAAAACAGCTCTAAAGCTCAGTTCTCTAGCCAGAGCCGTCTCCTATTTTTTTTCCTGTTGGTCATCCCAATAATTAAACATCGGTAAACTCACCACAGGTTAAAAAAAGCTTGATATTCACTGAACACTAACAAGGGGCAGGCAGGGAACAATATATGTTGGGAAGAGAAAAATACCAAGACCTGATTCTTGTCAAAGAAACTTCAGTTTAAAGAGGGGAGGTGATAGGCACGCAAATGTATTTTTAAGGCAGAGCAAAGAGGGCGAGAGACAGGAAAGCATGGAGGGTGGTCAGGCCTGGGAAGAAGCCTGGTTAAACAAGAAGACCAGGTATTAGGTAACTGAGTACTTTGGCAAGAGGATTTAGAACAATGCCTGGCTCAGCTCTGGGGCTCAGACTCTGTCTTTACTACTTTTAGTTGCTGCTGCTGCTACAACCCCTACTTTGCCACAGGGGTCGGCTGAGTACAGCAGGGCCTTTCCTTTACCACTGAGATGCACAAACAAGTCTCCCACAGAGAGGAATTAAGAGGCTCTAGGTGGGTGGCTGGGGAAGTATTTTTATTGGGAAGGCAAACAGGGATTCAGTCCTAAGAGTGCTTAAGAGAGAGAGATGTGCTCTGGCAAAACAAACCCTCATTGCCTCCAGCAGTTGCTCTCACCAGGCCTTGCTTTGCGCAGCAGGGAGGTCAATGCTAAGGGACCCTGGAGGCTCAGGGCTCAGTCCAAAGGTAAAGGAGGTCAGAGACGGTTAACCAAGAAGTCAGTCTGTGTGTGTGTGTGTGTGTGTGTGTGTGTGTGTGAGAGAGAGAGAGAGAGAGAGAGAGAGAGAGAGAGAGGGAGAGAGAGAGAGAGATTGGGAGAGGGAGAGAGAGAGAGAAAGAGTGAGAGACAGGCACAGGAGTAGCCAGTTGGTGGTGGAAGAGTAGAGGGGAGGAAGATTTTAGCCTAGCACAAGCTCAAGGCAAGTTTTCAATCATGAAGCTAGCCAGTTGCTGGTTATACATCTCTCCAGGTATACAATACTCATCTTTTAAGCTAGGTGATCCTGTGGTCCCTGGCTCAGAGGGATAGAGAGCCTTTTTCCCTGCCCACCTGTCACTCCCTGGCTGGTACAGTGACACTGAAGCTAACTCTAGGGTACAGCTTCATTCCTGAGGAACCCATAGGAAACAACGAATAACCAACACGCACCCAAAGAGCTCCCCTACAGCTCTGCTGCCCACATCTCTGAGGAACATCTCCTTTGCTCTGACTATATCCCCCACCCCCAGCTCCTCCCCACCTGTGCTGCTTTCACCAGACAGCTCTGACACACCTAAACAACCCACATCCCTCTTTACCTGCTGAGCCTACCTATGCATCTCTAGGATAGTGCTTTTTAAACATTAATGTGCATACAAGTCATCTGGAGATATTGTTTAAATGCACATTTTAATTCAGTAAGTCTGGAGTGGAGCCTGAGTGTCTGCATTTCATACAAGCCCCCAGGTAATACCAATGCTTTGGTATAGGAACCACACTTTAAATAGCAGAGCTCTAGGCCAACCCCTCTACACCCACATCATCCCCAGACAAGCCCCTCAAAGAGCTCTCTTCCCCAGCCTTAACCTGGTTATATCCTTAGTGTGAAAAGAGAACAATAGTTTGGTGGGGGAAGAAATAGTTTGGGCAGGACCACCCAAAGCTCGTGAGGCAGCTCTGCTAAGAGTGCTGGCTGGGTCCAGGAAGAGAGTTGTTCAAAACAACTTGGCCCAGGTGTGGTTCTTCTAGAATTCATCAAATCATTTAGATAATATGGCTTGAATACCTGCTCTATGTACAGCTATGGTACTGGGAGCTTTATATATATTATCTCATTCAGCCCTCCCTAAAAGACCAAGTAAGGTAAATACTCCACTTTAAAAGTGAAGAACCAAGTTGTATAAAGTAATATATTCAAAATCACACCTTGAAGATAGTAGCACTAGGATTTGAATCTAATTTGCTCATTTCTTGTAACCCAGCCCTTCCTCAGAGACATCAGATAAAGTCATGAGATTAACAGCATATCAGAGCTACACAGCTGTGGGACCGTTGTCTTGTAAAGCAGGCACTTGAAGGCTGGTACTAGTCTAATTATGTCTTCAGTGCTCAGCACACACTTGGACCTCCTCTTTAGAAAATGCCATGGATGCTTTCTGATCACCAGCTTCCTGCTCAATGAGTCTCCATAGGAAGGAAATATTGGAGCCACTTAAGTAGTCAATAACTCAAGAAGCAAAGAGAAAGAGATACTGGCCGGAAGCTGCAAGCAAGAAAAAGCACTGGGAACTAAGAATGCTGAGCCCAGGAGAGAAAAGCGGAGGTCAGTGCAAGAAAAGGAGATGAAAAGTCTCAGCCACCAAAATTCAGTCTTGGTCCCGCATTTTAGGGGAACTTACATTTTAGGCACTATACTGGGTGGTGCAGATACGAAGAATATGATCTCTGCCCATGAAGAGCTCATAGACCAGTGAGTAGGGCAAAAGAAAAAGCAGATAACTTGGTTAATGGGTTAAGCCCAATTTTCTTGGAATGTTACATAGTAGGGGGTAAAGTGGCAGGTGAGGAGACTAGAACTGGAGGAAGGCTTAATATCATGGAAGGCTTTATAAGTCCTGTCCAGAGCTTTGGACTTTAGCTGGAAATAATGGGAAGCTATTGAAGGATTTTCAGCTCGTTGTCAGATTTATATAGACAGGTCACTCTGGGAGCAGTATAGAGAGAAAAATGGGAAAGAATGATTAAACTGTAGGCAGTCAGACCAGATAAGAGGCATGGTAAGAGGTGATCAAAGCTTGAAAAAAGTCAGAGTCAGCGGGGTTGAAGAAAGGGGATGGAGAAGAAAAACACACTGAGGTCAAACTGCCAGGCTCAGTGGCTGACTGGATTTGGGTTTGAGGGAAAAGGCCTTGGCAAAGATGACTCCCAGGTTTCCTCCTGGCTCAGGTGACTGGATGAATTGTGGTTCTACCAAACAAGATGGGGAAACAGAAATAAGAACAAGCTGAAATGATTTTGTTTTGTGCAGGGATATGTGTATGTCTATGGATATGAAGGGTCGGAAGAAAGAACTTGGGGGACGCCAATAGTGAAAGGGTAGCAGAAGACTGACAGTTGTGGTCAGAGAAGCCAGGGACCAAGGAGAGGCTGGTGTCATGGTTGGTCTGGGAAGGACAAGTTTTTAGAAGAATAGTGTAGGAGAAGAAGGAACAAGAGCCAGAGTCCTGGAAGAGCACTTATATGATGGGAGAGACTAGAGGATGGTTGAGGGTAAGAGAAACAATCAGCAGAGAAGGACAAGTTGTCTGAACATCAACTAAAAGAACTCAAGATATACTGTTTGTTTTCTGGTTTCCTGATATTTCAGCAACGTTTTGTTTTCAGCCATTATGGGTCTGATCCTTAGGAGGCTTGAGCCACCTCACAAAGAGAAGGCATCCATTAGAGAGGTCCAGGCATGGTCCAGAGATCATGGCAGCTCTGCTATTTCTTAAGAAGTGTGGATGGACTTCTGGTCAAGATAGAAGTGTAGGTAGACATGCTTTGCCTCCTTGTGCAACCACAGAGAGAATTAAAACTAAACCTCAAAACTAATAACACCTAGAACTGTCAGAAAATTGAACTGTATGGAAGTCTGACAACCAAGGATTTAAAGAAGCCACATTCATCCAGATGGGTAGGAGGGGTGGAAATGTGGAGATGAACAGAGACATGTGTGCACTGTGATGTGGAGAGGTGGTAGCGGCACAATCGGTAGTCCACATTCATGTGTGGTGGATAAAAATCAGGAAGGACACCTTGGGAGCAAGTGATCCCAGTCCCAGGCCAGACCACACAGGCCAGGGTTCCAGCATCCAGAAGATAAATACCCATAACTTCTGGCTGTAAAAAATCAGTGGGGGTTGGGACAGTGGAAGAAACTGCCAGATTTTTAGGAGACTCTGCTAAAGAGCCCGCACAGTCTTAGAACATATTCAAACCCCCCCACTCTGGGATTCAGCACCCAGGCAACAGCCGGAAGGGTGCCAATTACATATAGGGAGTGGGTGAAGTGACTGGAAACGGGGCGAGTGCTGGGTAAACCTCCAGAAGCCAGGCAGCAGCACTGTCTCCTCTCTGAGCCCTCCCCCACACAGAGCCGCAAAGTGGTGAAGCATATTGCCCCACCCTAGTGATTACCTAAGGCTCCACCCCATATAATTTATAGGTGCTGTTTCTACAATAGGCCACACTACTAAGACAGGAAGTCAAAGCAGCTCTATCTAATACACAGAAACAAACATAGGAAGGCTGCCAAATTGAGGAGACAAAGAACTATAGCCCAAATGAAAGAACAGGACAAAACCCCAGAAAAAGAACGAAACAAAACAGAGATAACCAACATATCAGATGCAGAGTTCAAAACACTGGTGATCAAGATGCTCAAAGAACTCACTGAGTATGGCAACAACATAAAGGAAGAAATGAAAGTTACACTAAGTGAAATAAAGAAAAACCTACAGGGAACCAAGAGTGAAGGGGAGGAAGCTGGGATTCAAATCAACGATTTGGAACATAAGGAAGAAATAAGCATTCAATTAGAACAGCAAGAAGAAACAAGAATTCATCCCTGGCTGGTGTGGCTCAGTGGGCTGAGTGCTGTCCCAAGAACCAAAGGGTTACTGGTTTGATTCCCAGTCAGGGCACATGCCTGGGTTGCAGGCCAGGTCCCTGGTTGGGGGTGTGTAAGAAGAAACCAGTTGATGTATCTCACACATCGATGTTTCCCTCCCTGTCTTTCTACCTCCCTTCCTGTCTCTCTAAAAATAAATAAATAAAATCTTTTTAAAAATAAAATAAGACAAGCTGTTTCTTTAAAAAAAATTAAAAAAAACAATTCAAAAATATGAGGATAGTATAAAAGCCTCTGGGACATCTCCAAACGTACTAACATGTGAATTGTATGGATACCAGAAGGAGAAGAGGAAGAGCAAGAAATTGAAAACTTACTTGAAAAAATAATGAAAGAAAACTTCCATAATTTGGTGAAGGAAATAGACATACAAGTCCAGGAACATAGAGAGTCCCAAACAAGTTGGATCCAAAAAGGACCACACCAAGACACATCATAATTAAAATACCAAAGGTTAAAGATAAAGACAGAATCTTAAAAGCAGCAAGAGAAAAGGACAAAGTTACCTATAAAGGAGTTTCCATAAGACTGTTAGCGGATTTCTCAAAAGAAACTTTGCAGGCAGGAAGGGACTGGCAAGAAGTATTCAAAGTCATGAAAAGCAAGGGCCTACAAGCTAGATTACTCTATCCAGCAAAGCTATAATTTAGAATGGAAGGGCAGATAAAGTGCTTCCCAGGCAAGGTAAAGCTAAAGGAATTCATCATCACCAAGCCACTATTACATGAAATGTTAAAGGGACTTATTTAAGAAAAAGAAGATCAAAACTATGAATATTAAAATGGTAACAAATTCACAACTATCAACAACTGAATCTAAAAAAAAACTAAGCAAACAATGAGAACAGGAACAGAATCACAGATATGGAGATCATTTGGAGGATTACCAGCTGGGAGGGGGGAGGGGGAGAATGGGGAAAAAGACACAGGGATTAAGAAGCATAATTGGTAGGTACAAAATAGACAGGAGGATGTTAAGAAATGGAGAAGCCAAAGGACTTATATGCATGACCCATGGACATGAACTAAGGGGGAGATTACTGGAGGGAAGAATGGTACTGGGTGGAGGAGGGCAAAGCAGGAAAAATTGGGACAACTATAATAGCATAATCAATAAAATTTATTAAAAAAATAAGATAATAGTAATTTAAAATAAAGAAGGGTGGGCTGAAGGCAAGGGAGGGTGATCAGGGCCTGACCAACTCTGAAGTAACTGCAAGCAGAGAGGTGAGTAGGTGCCCCAAATTCAGGCTGCACTACAGGCCTCCGACTTAGCCTTGAATCATCCCCCCTCAGCCAGTGGCAAAAAGCAGCAAAGACCGTGGTTTTCTTGTTCTTGGGGTAGGAGGCCTGCACAGACCTGACAGGAGCAGTCTGGAAGTCCAGGACAGAGTAGAGCAGGCTGTATTGAGATTTTTCTAGAACCTGAAAAGCTGTTTCACCAACTATGAACATCCAGCAGAAGCTCAACCTGAGAACCTATTATAATAGGTTCTATTAGAGTGATATTATAATTATGTGATGATCATGATTTCTCACTTTAAAAACCATGAGTAATATTTTTCTGTAAAAACAAAATAAAACTAAATAATCACTTGACTTCATTATTAACCCATCCCTTAGGTATAGTAGTAGAGTCAGTAACTATAGGCCTCTCCTGTGAGAAAAGTTAAGAACTATGTAGTTAGACTTGGGGTGGATCCTAGTTCTTGTCTCCTGCATCCAAACACTAGAACATATGGGTGAGTGGGCAGGGCACTGAGATATAGGAAAGCCAGGCTTGCATTAGCTCAGAGGACTTGCAACCTAAATGAGGTTAGACTGGCCTCTCTCCGTCTTCCTTGATCTTCGGGCCTGTTGCTTTTTGAAAAAAATGAAGTCATATTTTGGGGATGGAAAGACTGTACTGACTATTTTCAAAAGCAGGTCTAAAAATGCTACCAGAGTTGAATGTTTTATGCTATGTGATGCATTTGAAATAAGCTGATTTATATTTATATTTATATTTTTCTGTGAAAGAATGCTCATTCTGTTGTGATAAGTCTTGGTTACAATTAGAAAGGAAACTTCAAAAGTTCCTGTTTCCTGGCAGGGAAACAATGCTTTCTCTTCACTCTACAATGAACAGTCAGAAGGTTAGTTATAAGGCCTCACATCTGGGTTTCAAAGAAGGACAGAATAACCATTTCCAGGCATATATTGGCTTTTATATGGACACCTAATTCCATAGGCAGTAGGAACATGTCTTGTTCATATGATGACTTCCACTCTCCCCACCCATGCCCCACTCCCTTCTATCTTTCATTTCAATGAAAACCTGAACATTAGATCCTTGGTGATTTTATCTTATGTCAATGTTCAGGAGAGTCATTTTCAACTCCTTGTTACATCTAGGTAGGACTAAGACGCGTTCTCTCTCTACAGGCAGGAGAGAACTAATGGTCTATGGAAAAAACCTGAAAATCCTAGATTCCAGTCTATAGTGAACCCTGGGGCTGCTCTGGATTCTGAGAGAATTTTGCGACCATCGACCATCCCCCATCCCCCTGCCACTGTCTGCTCCAGCCAGCTGCAAATTGTCTGGATCGAGCTCCTTCGACACGCTGATGTTATCGGCCTCACAGTGCCTGGAGCATGCAGATAGGAACAGGCAATGGCGCCGTCTCACCGGACGTAGTAATGTAATTTAGTTTCTGAAATCCAAGTATAAAATCTTGAAAGCTGACGTTTTTTATCTACCTCAGGAGGGGGGTGATGGTGTGGAATTCCCAGTGGAACCATCTAAATAGGGAAATGGCTTCTGTCATGTATTAATAAACAGTTCAAAGCAATGGAAAAACATACAGAGAGGATTTGTAGGAAAAATAAGTGCTCAGTCTTTCTTGCCTCCTCCCTCCTTCTTCCTCTGAGCTGTGCTACCAGGTGAGGACCAACTCTGTTTGTGCGAACCCCAGGCTGGGGCTAGAAGAGTCTCTCATGGGCATTCCTGTGAGAGTCCCCTGTGCTATGGAGATGGAACAAGCACCAGCTTCCCCCAGGGGCAAGCCATAGCATTTTGGGTGTGTCTCAGCTACCCTCCTCCCCCTTTTTTTAAAGAAGTAATTCAAACTGAGCTAAGAATGGTGGTAAAGAAACAATCACTTACCTTCCCTTCTGTTTCCCCAACTTTGTCTCCTACACTCTTCCTCCACCTCACTAAACTTTGTATCACCAGTCTTCTTTGTTCTTGGTAGAGCGCCAAAATCCTTCCCATCTCATGGCTAGATCTTACTTGTCCTTCAGGCCTTGGCTGACACATCACCCCTTAAAAGCAGCTCCTCATAAATACCAGGCTAGGTTAGGCCCCTCTATAATATGCTCTCACAGTCCTACCTCCCAAACATTTCTTTCATGCACTTATCAAATTTTACTTAAATGATTATTTGTATAATTTATTTGTTTAATAAATGTTCATAAAGGCCAGGACCACGCCTTTCTCCAATGTGTCCAGTCAGTGCCTAGCACAGAGAATGAAGGGCAATAGTCTGATAATAGATTTCCTTCTACTTGGTTTGAAGCCACAGCAAAAATATTTCTGTAACAGAGAGGTGGCAAAAGGCCAGTGGCCTGCCAGGCTGTGCCAGGGCTTATCTAATGGTGACCCAGACAGATATTGCATTGTGTACTTCTTGTAGTGCCACTTCATCTATGTAAGCCTCTGGCCAGGGGCTAAAAGATTACCTTCCAGGAAATTATTTTGGAGAACAGCCAAAGTAGGAGTCCCCAAAACCTTTACTCACTTGCTTTGTTGAAGGCTTGGCCTAGTTAAAACCCCACTTAAGGTCCATGGTCAAAGCAGCAGCTCAACCCCAGGTCAGCTTCTTTTGGGGACTGATTATCAGCTAAGCACACAGAGCTTTTTCTGTGGCTCAAGGGCCAGGTTCTGATTTTGCTTGCCGATCACATGTAGACTCCTCCTTGGGCCTTTATATGAGTGAGGTCCAACTCTTATTGTTGAGTATTAGAGGAGTGGGCAGCCAGTTTGGAATCTAAACCACCAGGAAACCCTTTTGAGGAATACAGGGGTGGTCTGCTCTGATCCTTTGTCTGTTCAAATAATTATTTGATAATGTGGGGCTTGCAACCATGTTTACCAGGCAGTGCAGTGCCCAAGGCAGGGGAGCTCTTGGGAGTTCAGACGAAAGGGCAAGAAGACAGCAAAGGAAAATACAAGAAACCTTCCTGAACAGTAAACAAAACCTCTGGCTGGAGAGTAGGGCCTGTGGATTCCAGTTTTGCCTGTGAGCTGCACTGACTTTGACAGTCTAGACAGGTCGTTTCACTCTCTGAGCTCACAGGTCTGTTTTTATTCAGGCCCTGAGATTCTAGAAAGAGCCTCCAGGGCAGGAAGTAAATGAGTTGTCCCAGGTCAATGCCAGATGGCAGTCCTGGGATTAGAATTCATGGGCCCTTCTTTCCAACCAGCTGCTCCCTCCCCTGAGTTCTGAACTGTTGTTTTCTTCTGAATGCTCGGGATTGTATTCAATTTAGTAAGGTTTGTGGTCCCTTAATCACTGCTCCTAAATAAAACAATGACTACAGAGCATCCGTCAAGGAAGGCAAACATGGGGGGTGGGCACCTTTGCTCTTGAGAGAACAGGTCAAAAGCAAGCTTTGGATGAGGTTAGACCTGTTCTACTTTATCAAAAACCAGCATAAACAACCTCTTGGGATCTGGCAGACTCCTCATCTGTTCTCATTTCTTCATCTCTGGGCTTCCTTATGTATCAAAAGCCTTTGCTTAATCCCACAGTAAGGGCCTCTCCTGGAAGCTGGAATACACTATTTCTAGAAGCAAGGAGGGGCTGGGCTGAGAGACAGCCTGGATCCAGATCCTCTGAGCATATTTCCATCAATAAATTAGTTACTTCATTGTTAATGCTCCCATCTCCAGGAGTGCCAGGGGTGGAGGCAGCCCCAGTCCTTCCAGCCCAAACTCTGACAGGCCCATTCATGGCTTAGGAAACACCAGACACTCTTTTCTCCTCTTGCCCTCCCCTATCCCACTATGACTGGCTGGCTAAGAGAGGGAGCCTGAAGCTCTCTGGTGGCTTCAGTATGGCTTTACCACCTATTTCTTTGACAAGGAAGTTCTTCTTTTTTTTTTTTTTTTAAAGATTTTTATTTATTTATTTTTAGGGAGAGGAGAAGGGAGGGAGAAAGAGAGGGAGAAACATCAATGTGTGGTTGCCTCTCATGCTCCCCACACTAGGGACCTGGCCTGCAACCCAGGCATGTGCCCTGACTGGGATCAAACGAGCAACCCTTTGGTTTGCAGGCCGGCACTCAATCCACTGAGCCACACTAGCCAGGGAAGGAAGTTCTTTTATATAAGGCATGTCAAATGGCCTTTGGGCTCAGAGATTGCCTGCAATAAGGGACCCAGGATCCTGTAAGAGGTGAGGAAAGCAATGGAGGGGAGCCTTGCACAAGGCCCAGAGCAGGGCTGCTTGGCAGAGATAGGATCCTGAATGTTTTTACTCATCTTCAGTTTAGGCAGACTTAACCTTCTTCCTCACTCCCTAGCCCAGGCAATCAAAGTGAGAGCATGGTAATTTCATTTGCTTGTTCCAATTCATTTAGCCATGGAAGAGGCCTAGAGGTAGAGGAGGAAATTTCAACTAGAAAATCAAATCCCTAGTAGATGATTATGATTCCTCTGCTCTTCCAGACTCCTCACACACAGTCCTCCTCTAGATGATTTGGGGGAATTAGGAAGAAAACCTCTCTACAGTGGTAATTTAAATCTCCTCACTCTAGGGGCCACGTGAATGGCTAGTGTAGGGGTGGCAGACTGTGAAGCTCCAGACTCACTAGTTTCATTTCTACTTCTACTTGCTACATCTGTGACCTTCTACCTTATGTCAAGGCCCTTCCCCTAAAAGTGATGTCTTTAAATCAAGTGTATTCCCAATGCCAGGCTAAAAGTACAGTGATACAAGGCTGCAGCTTCAGGCCTCGAAACTTGCTCAGTATTTCCCCTGCCCCTGACTCCTCATTCTCAGATTGAAGAGGGCAATGCAGGGGTATTAGAGACAAAGGCCTGTTTCACATTCCCTTGTTCTACTACTCTTACTCTACCTCCAGACTCCTAGAGCTCTGAAGTATCAGGGTGTCAGGCCCTGGCTAAGGACACTTCAAAAGTTGACATAGTTGTCTTGAAAGCTTATTTCATCTTCAGAGTGATGGTGGTCTCAGCAGAGAGCTCAGTTAGGCTAGATGTTTGTGGGGAAAGGTGGGGCACAGGCTAAAAGGGATAACGGGGAGTCCTTGGATCCATAGGGCTTATCTTTGAAAGAGAAGAGGGCAGCTCCTCTCACAGCTAGAGACATAAACAGTTAGAAGGCTGTTTAAAATTAAACAAGCAAGGGTGTTAAGGACTCAGCCACCTAGGCTTTTCAGACCTGGCAGGGACTGGGCGCCTCTCTAGGAGCTATCCAGGGTCCTGAACAGCCTCCACCTGAAGACCTGGGTAGTTTTGGACAAGAGCCCTGCCTGTAGGTTAATGCCAAACTTAAATGCTGCTGGCTCCTCTCTGCCCATCCTTGATACCAACTACCTGTTTGGACCATGTCCTGCATGGCCTTAAGTAGCTCCAGAATAACTCCAACCGCTCTCTATGGCTGTAGCCTGGGCTTCATGCCAGCAGCCTGGCTCCCTGGCCATATTTACAGCAAAGGGTAAAGTCGAAGATCTTGGTATGCGTGAAAAATATCTCAAGGACCTCTGGATACTCAGGACTAAATGGGACTGTCTCAGGGACAAGGTGGCTGTAGGTGAGGGACAGAGTTCTCCATCTGGCACATCCTCAGAGAGCTCCTCCCCTCCCCTCTGCAGCCGTTGCACTCACGTGCTCACACACACACGCACGCAGACATACATGCCAGATTCTCTGTCCTGTCACTGCAGAGGCTGTACTGCTGCAGAGAAGGCAGAGTGTCCTTTGTCTGCAGTTGAACAGAATGCACCTGCTTTGTTCCTGTCATGGATATTACAGAATTTTGGCAAAGAGCACCCAAACTTAAAACTTATATAAATAAAATAAAATATTGATTTATTTTTCTGAATTCAAGAGGAATATGCACTCACTGTACAAGATCAGGATAAAAGAATATTAGAAAAACACCTTTAGTCATGTCACCCAGGGTTACGCATGTTAACCTCCTGACATACAACCTGCTTCCTTATGTGTCTGTGTGCACACACATGCACATGAGTGTCAGTAAGAGGTAGTATAGAGCAGTGGTTAAAAGTGAGTTTTAGAGTAAGTCTTAACTATGCCATTTACTTATCTGTGTGATCTTGATCAAGCTTCTAATCTGTATGGGTCTGTTTTTCATCTTTAACATGGGGAAAATAATACTCATCTCATAGTGTTGGGGGGATTAAATGGGATAATGTACACATATAAAGAATTTACCACTGTCCCTGACACATGGTAAGTAGTCGATAAAGGGTAGGTTTTAATATACATACATACACCCCTAGAAATCATTCTGTAATGCTGTTTAATAATTTTAATATATAAATTATTCTCCATCTCAAATAAAAGTTGAAGACAGGATGAATTAAGTTCAACTTACTTCATTTCCTATCTGGCATAACTATCTAGGCCACAGTGGGGTAAGCTAGGACATGGGAAACAGAATGGCTTCCTAGCTCAGGGGGAAAAGCAATCCTTGGCCCAGGGTTTCTAGCTTTCAGCCTGAGTCCTGCAGCAGGAAATGGCAGAGCCTTTCTTTTGGTCTCTACTTCTTGAGCTTTGGGTCCCAGCTCTTTGGCCCACCTGCTCTGGCCAGCACTTTCTAACTCTCTGCCCAGGAATGTCCCACTCTCTCCAGGTGCTCCTTCTCCTGGTACCCACACAAGTCCATTCGCTTGGCTTAAGCATGCCTGCTTCCCCTGAGTCCTGCCCATCTGATTCCTATGTCTACCACCCACCCTCTCCATACCTACTCTATAAAAACTGTTCTCTTTGAGGTCAGCACTGAGCTCCTACTTAAAATCCAGTGGTTTTTTCTCAAGTGATCGTCTATCACCTTCCAGTATCATTGGACAGTGCTCACTAGATCTTTCTAGAAATTCTATTTTCCCTTGGCTTTTTTTTTTTTTTTTTTTTTTTTTGCCAATTTGTATGCTTACTGCCACAGGGCAGCCAGGGGTGGGGATGCCAGCTGTGAGCCTGGCTAGCCAAGGGACTTTCTCCCACAGGGTGGCACATGGGGTTCTCAGGTCTGTCCCACTAGCGGGCTGTTTTTTAAGCAGACTGTCATGGGTGCCAGGTGGAAAGCTCTGAGGAGTGAGGGCAGTGGGTTCAGATGGGGGATATACTACTTGTGGAACTAGAAGTAACAGAGCAGATACTTCCCTATGATCAGGGGCTCTTCCATGGGACCATACCATTTCACCATGCCAATTGTTATTGTCAATGAGAAACTTGCTGAAGTTCCATTTGATGGCATTTCCCAGGCTGCCCCTTCCCTTGGGGTGGACTTTTGTCCATTTCCACAGTTGGTGGGTGTCATCCCTGTTCACACAGATCTTGCTATACATATTGAATTTGACATTATAGCCAGTGACAAACTTTTTGATCTCAACATTAGTCCCTGGCTCCTAAACTGGTTGCAAGGGAAAGCCAGGATCTGTTAACCATACTCAGCATATTGGGCTAGTAGAGTGTAGTTTATGTATGTTTTGCCTCATTGCAAGACCACACTGGTGATGGTGCACACGAGGCCCTAGTACCTGTCCATGCGCCTGCTGATGTCCTTGGCTGAGAACTTGTGTGTGGACTGACACAGCACGAGTCATTGCAAGATGCACACATGGTACTGGGCAGGCCAGGGCTGCCAGAGCCCCACACAGAAGGGCCAGCTTCAACAGGCAGCACAGGCGTCCCTTGGCTTTTTTGAAAACATCCTATCTCTATCTGTCTTGATCATCCTCCCTAATGTTCCTCTAGTCATACTCCGGACATAGATCCTTTCCTTAGTGTAGTCACTGGCTTCTTTCATATGTTCTCTTCTTGCATGTGGAAATATAATATAATAATAGTATAATCTTATTATTTCAAATAATAGCTTTTTGGGGTTTACTCCCAAATCTATATCTCTAGCTCTGACCTCTCTCTTCAGCTCCAGACCCACATTTCCAACTGTCTACTACCTCCATTGAAGTCATACCCCTCTCTGACCTACTTCTTCCTTTTAACTATTTTTATCTTGTTAATGGCACAACCATTTCCCCAGTTAACTTTAAAAATTGAGGATTGTTTTAAAAACTTTTTATTTTGAAATAATTTTATATTTACAGAAGAGTTACAAGGACAGTGCAGAGAGTCTTGTATACCCTTCACTCAGCTTCCCCTAATCTTAGCATCTTGCATTGCTCATGTCTACGCCATTCTCTAAACTACAGGGTGTATGCAAATTTCTCCAGTTTTTCTATTAATATCCTTTTTTCAGTTCTAGGATCTATACTGCATTTCATCAACATGTCTCCATAGTCTCCTTAGTTTCTCAGTCTTTTCTTGACTTTCATGACCTTGACTTTTGAAGAGTATAGGGCAGATATATTCTAGAATATTCCTCCAACTTGGATTTGTCTGATGTTTTCTTATGGTTAGATTGAGGTTGTGGATTTTGGGGAAGAATGCCATATAGGTGATTGTCTATTACATCACAGCATATCAAGGGATATATGACTTATTACTGGTGATGTTACCTTTAATCATTTAGGGTACTATTTACCATGTTTCTTCACTATAAAGTTACTATTTTTCTCTTGTTCTGACCACATTCCATTAGTCAGAAGCAAGTCACTAAGTCTAGGTCACAATCATTGGGAAAGGAATTAAGTTCCATTTTCTAGAGGGAGGAGTATCAAAGAATTTGTGGACACATGTTAAAACAACTACAGTAATTAATATATAATGTGGTTGAGATTCTTATAGGCTAGGTAAATATCTTGTTTCTCCTTAAAGTTTTATCCACTAGTTTTAGCAATCAGTAGATCTTGCCAGCAGTAATTATTACTATGATGTTCTAAAGGTATTTTTAAAATTTCTCTCATTCTTTCCACAAATAAAACTTTTGAATCAATTTTAATAAGTAACTTTTTAATACATAAAAATTATAATTCTAAAAAAATAATTGGCCCCTTCTCCCCAGTTTATTTATTCATTTATTCAATCATTTAATTATATCTGTATGGATTAATGTATATTTATTTTCTTTTGGGATTATAATCCAATATTATCATTATTTATTTTGTTGCTCAAGTTGGCTCCTGTCTCCTTTTGACCTGTCTAGGGGTCATTTTGACCCACCTCTTTCCCTTTCATCCTTCTGGTAAACTAATCATGAGCTAATGGTAGCACCTTTTTTCAAAATACCTAATGTTGATCTTTTTATAATTTAATTAAATTAATTTGTTTTTTATATACTCTCTGCCAGCATCTTGCTTCATGTCCTTACCAACTTATTCTAGGTCTTCAGGACCACTGCAGTGGTAGCCCACTCATCTCCCCAACTTGTCTCTCCTTCCTTCAACTCATCCTATGCATTATTCTTGTATTATTCTTCTGGGAATTAAACACTGGTCTGATTACAGTATCCCTTGCTCTAGACCCTTCAATTGCTCCCACCACTTAAAAACTCTTCAATTTGACATTCAATAGTTTTAATGACATGGTTCCAATTTGCCAATCAGGCTGCTTTTTCACTTGCTTATCTTTCTAAAACCTTTGTTCTCTTTGCTCCAGCTTTTAGCTTTATATGCAGATGACTTCCAATTTCTATCTCTGGTGTTAACTATATCACGATTTTAAAAATGTTTATTGGTTTCTTTAACTTACAAAAGTAAGACACGTTCGATGGAGTAAATTAAAACAATATAGAAGTGGTTAAAGTAGAAAGTTTTTATTTTGAAATAATTTTATATTTAGAGAAGAGTTATAAGGATAGTGTAGAGAGTCCTTGTATACCCTTCACACAGCTTCGCCTGACGCTCCTTTTCCCTCCCCCTTTCTCAGGTTGGTTATAAGAATGAAGTGAGCTTTCCAGACTGTTTAGTATCTTTCCTAACTCCTCACTAAGTTGCTACACCATACCAAACAGATTTAGAGACATGTTTCTTGACGTAAGTTTATGATGCAAATCATAAAAGGTTAAGTTCAGAAAAAATAGATCTTTGTATGTATCATAGCCTATGCTTTTCCTTATTATTATCTCATTTAATCTCTGACAATCCTGAGAGAAATAACATCTTTTTTAAAAAATTAAAACTTTTTTCAGACCAGTCTCAGGTTCACAGCAAAATTGAGGGGAAGGTACAGAGATTTTCCATAATACTCCCTGCACCCACATAGTGCAGCCTCCCCTGTTATTAATATTCCCCACCAGTGTGGTACATTTGTTACAACTGGTGGACCTAGTGATACATCATAATCACCCAAAATCCACAGTTTACATTATGGTTCGGTCTTTGTGTTTGTTGTATATTCTATGGGTTTGGACAATTGTAAAATGACATTTATCCATCACTATGGTATCATAGAGAATATTTTCACTGCCCTAAAAAAACCACCATCTATTATTTATTCCAGCTTTACAGAGTAAAAAGCTGACACCCTGTAAAGCAGAGCAGCTCCTCTGAAGTCACCTAGCCAGGGCTTGGTTCCAAGTCTCCTGACCCCTTTCCTACTTTACCACATTAAAAGGCCATGCTGAAAACCACAACACAATGAGCAGCAGCGTTAATGGGATGGAAGCCAGAGCCAGAGAAAATCACTCAGGCTGTTGACGCATCAGTGATCATGGCTTTACCTTGGGGAATGTGAGAATAATTTTGTCCCCCTGCTTCTCTTTTACGGTGAATGTGAGACTGCAGGAGATCTCTATATAGGAAATAAGAGGCAGGAATGTATCTGATCAAAGTGCATGGCTTTCTATTTCCAAAGAAATTTTCTGCCTTCCAAAAGCTACAGGGTTCTGCAGAACTTGAGAGGGAAGTGAATAGAACTGAGTCGTATGTGGCCAGTCAAAGCTGGCAAAGCCCAGCAGGAATAAGATTGGCCAGACCAGTGGTATACAAGTATCTGGCAGCATTTCCATAGCCCATTTATCTCGCTGATTTGTTGGTGTGCACACCTCACTGAAAAATATGGGAATTATGGGGCAAAAGCTGTATCTCCTGGGCAGGCATAATATCGTAGAAAGAGTATGATTTTTGACCATTTGTTTCCTGAAATGGAAAAAAAATGATGAGAAAAAACATAATACCGTTTTGTCATAACAAATTCAAAAACTTTGAGGTAAACAAATTCAAGGGCATAAAAGAACTGGAAAGTTCTCCTGTAAGTCAGAACAATTACCAGTTTATTATATCTCCTTAGACTTTTAAAGCGCATATTCATATATGCAAATTTAAGCATAGATGAATCACATCATCTGTATTCAAAATATATGTGGAAGTGGTAACTTTTAGGTTACGTGTATTTTACCACAATAAAGAAATATATCTTGAACATCTTTTCATGTCAATTCATATGAGATCTTACCTCTTCCTTTTAAAAGGTTTCCTATATGTATGCTGTGGAATGGATGTACTATGATTTAATCAGTCCCCACTGATGGAGATTTATGTTTGCTTTTTTCCCCTCATAATGATAATGTTGCAACTATTATAATGTTATAATATTGCAATATTATATTTATTTATAACTATTATATCTTGTAAAAAAAAGTCTTTATACACTTGTCTCTTTCTTTAGATTAAAAAATTCCTAGAAGTGGAATTACTGAAGGGGTCAATGGGCATGCATACATTATGTTGCCTGTTTTCTTTCCAGAGAGGCTGTGGCAATGTATTTTTCTCAAAAATTGGGAGGGGCAGAGGTTGCTTGGAATTTGAAGTCAGAAAGACCTGGATTAGTTCTAAAGGCCAGGTGGTTGTCTGACCTTTAGTAGGCTACCATTGTTAATGTCCCTTGCCTTTCCATGGATGTAACATTACCTACTTTGCAGGGCCAGTGTTAGAATTAAATGAAATGTATGTAAAATGCTTTGCAGCATGCCTGACACACATAACAAAATGGTAGCTGTTTTTTGGTTTGATGTTGCTCTCTGCTCATTTATTTTGTTTCCATCAAGTCTAAAGTATTCATCAGTCCCAATTTCTCTGGCCACCAAAAGGAGCTTGGTATACTGATTAACTTGAGTTTTTTAAATCAACAGCAAAAGATATTGCCCTCTTATTGAGTCTGAGTTTCCCAGAAAAACACTGAGGCCAATTTCCCGAGCTTTATCTTTAATGGCTAAGTCACAAAGAGACAAACTCTCCCACTCTCAAGGATCTTTCTTAGGATCTTAATCAAGCCATTCTTACTCTCCACCAACACAGGTGATCAGGTCTTTTCAACAGCTGACCCTCCTGGTTTTTAAAACAAGACATTTCACCCTGGCTGGCGTGGCTCAGTGGATTGAGGACTGGCCTGCAGACCAAAAGGTTGCTGGTTCGATTCCTGGTCAGGGCAAATGCCTGGGTTGGGGGGATGAGAGAGGCAACCAATTGATGTTTCTCTTGCACACCGATGTTTCTCTCCCTCTTTTTCTCTATCCCTTTCCTGTCTCTCTAAAAATAAATGTAAAAGATAAAAATAAAACAGGACATTCCATTAAGCCCCGAAGGCTACAAAAGGACCATGGAAACGGGAGGCAGACCCTGAGACACATGCACCTTGGGACACTGGGAAGTCCCAGTTGAATTCCCTTCCCGGTGTCCTTCCACAGTCTGTCCCAGGAGAATTGGAACTGAATCATGGCTTTGTGGCACTTTACATTCCAAAAAGTATTGATTTAGGGGTGAAATTAACCAGGGCCCAGTGACAGAAGGATCCCAGTGACAACTCTCCAAACCACCAAAAGGGGGCAGTGCAGTGTTATGGTTAAGAGCATGAGCTTAGACTCCATATACCTGGGCTTGAAACTAGGCTTTGCCACTTATCAGCTAACTAACTGTATGACCTTAGGTGTCACTTGCCTTCTCTGTAGAATAAGAGTAATCTTCATATTGTTGAAAAAAAATTAAATGAAATGGGTGTCTGCTGGCAGGTTCACAGTATGTGCTCATAAACAGCAGGACACACATCTGTAGGGTATATTGTTGAATATGATAGTCAGATATGACATGGAGTTACCAGGTAAAGGAGACAAAAGATTGAATTTATTCAGTTCATTCATTTACTCATTCGACAGATGTCTAATGAATGTGTAAGGCACCTTCCAAGGCACAGGAGACATAACAGGAAGTAAAAATAGATATGGTCTCTGTCTTCATGAAACCTGGCCTTCAGAAGTACTCATATGAATAGAATTATCATACAAACATACTCATATGTAAAATGATAAAAAGTGCAATAGGAAGAAGCCCTCTGACCAAGTCTAGATTTTAATTCTGTGATGACATTATAGCTAAGCTAATATTTGAAGGACGATTAAGAGTCAACTGAAAAAAAGGTAGAAGGTACAGAGGAAGCATTCCAGGCAGAAGGAACAACATATGCAAAGGCCCTAAAGCAGGAGGAAATCTGGGACATCAGAGAAATGGAGGAAAAGCCAGTAAGGTTGGATACAGTGATGGGAGTTAAGGTGGTATGAAATGAGTTGGAGTGGCAGGCAGGAGCTGGACCATATATGGCCTTGCAGGTCGTGTTAAGGCTAAGAGTCTTTACAGTAAGAGCAAGTGGGAAGCTGTTGAAATGTAAGGGGCTGCACTGGGCATCCTTGCTACTTGGTAACACTTTTCTCTGTTATCTCCTTTCATAGGAAGGAAAGGGAGAAGGCTTCACACAATTCCTGCTGTGGCCATCTAAGAGAGAGGTGCAAAGAAGTAATCTACAGCATGTCTCTTCCCAAAACAGAATGAGTCCCTCTGCATCCTTATTACCCAAAGAACTAGACATCTGTGGGGAATGTGGGTGAGGTACCCAGGGCTGTGAGACTCTGATTAGAAATCCTGTACTGGGTGATGGCTGTCACTATAAAACT
This sequence comes from Mormoops blainvillei, assembly GCA_004026545.1. NCBI lineage: Eukaryota > Metazoa > Chordata > Mammalia > Chiroptera > Mormoopidae > Mormoops > Mormoops blainvillei. Next base: position 62,487 of record PVJD01000385.1, on the reverse strand, counting down.
CCTAATGTTTCTTTAGCTGCTGCACCAGTCCCAAGTCAGCCTCTACCTCTCAGACTTCCTGCCCCTTCGGATGCTCCAATGCATTGGACATAATAACTAAGGGACTAACAACTCTTAGGCTGGGGTGGTGGAGGTGAAGCACTCTTGTGGGCAGACACAGGATCCAGGGGTGGGTTCAGGTTTGCAGGAAGCAGCACTCAACTTCTGTGTGCCTTCCTGGTTAGCTGGTTCACAGTACCCGTGGTGCATTCCTGCACACACACAAGTGCATCGTCTTTACAGTCTCTCCTACTTGAGGAGAGAAACTAGGAATGGAGATCCTGGCAGCACAGGAGTGCTAAAGTACTAGAAGGTGGTAGCTGTTTTCTAGTCCTCACAGGTTTTTAAACTTGGTTGGAAAGAGAAAAGGACCTAAGAGTGCTAGAGCTGCCCATCCCACCCCTCCTCCAACCTCTCCCAGACCACAGCCCAGCTAAACAGGAAACTAGGCTTGGCTACCTGCCAGGGCTCAGGCTGGAACAGGAAGCTCAGGAAACAAGTGAGAAAGACCCTCTTCAGCACAGAAAAAGGCTGCTCAGAAATCCCTGGGAAGGTAAAATAAACCCAGCCCTTGCTACACTCCTTCCCACAGGAGGAAAAGACTAGAGCTGCCACTATTCCCCAGCATGGTCAAGTGTGGCCCTAGCAGGATTTATAGAGCAGACCCAGGAGCTTCACGGTGGGAGGAGGGGTGAGGGAGGATAGCGGTGTCTCAGTGGCGGTGTCTCAGTGACAACAGACTCCACATAAGGACCCTCCCCTTAGAAACATAGGTCCTTAGTGAAGCAGAATGGGTACCTGTGGCCTGAAGATTTCCTAGGGCCATCTTGGGTTGATAAGGAAGGACATGATGGTATAGGATAAGGGAAGTGATAGGAAAATTAGAACTAAAGGAGAAAGGACTAGGGATATCTGTGATACCTGTAGGGGATGAAGGCAGAGAATTGACGGGAGTTCTTTGTTGTCTAAATGTGAAGGGAACTCCTGATGAAATAATGGACTGAGGTAATGACTATTATTTAATAGCTGCTAAAAATATTAGGTAAAAAGCTGAAGGTGAACCTTGTGATGAAGATATCAGGCTAACTCTACCACTAATCAATCTGAACATCACAAAAAGTAGGACAACCGTATGTCCTGTGCCTCCTGATGTGATGCAATAGGAAGTACACAGAACAAACTCAGAAGTATTCTTCATAAAGAAGTTGAATCTGAATCTGATCAAACCCTGAGATCTAATTAACAATTTGCAGAAATACAGTAGACTGAGGACTATAGATGAAGTAATTATTCACAGTAATCTAGTAAGTGGGTATAGGTGAAAGAAGATTAGTCCTGGGCTGATACTTGTTTAGGTTGAATGATGAGTACTAGGAGGTTCATTTTACCTTTTCTCTACATTGTACGCATTAGAAATTTTCCATGAAAAAATGTTTTAAAGCTTTGAAGGTTTGCAGACTGGAAACTGTCTCCTTTTCTAGTCTGCTGTTCTATAGGGAGACTAATAGCAATAGTAGCAATGTGGACTTTTTCAAATGTTTCTTGAGCCCTGAGAGTTGGTCTTTGGGAGCTGAAACAGCAGAATGACATCCTTCACCAGGATCAGTAGTGAGGCGCTCCACGAAGACCCCCCTCCAAGAGGACTCTGCAACAGCCATAGCTGGGAGGGGCAGGAACAGGGCCTCCTCCAGTCCAGGCCCACTCAATGGAACCCCCTCTGGGAATCAATGGGAGCACAAAGCAGTTCCATCTCTAGCCCAGCCTCATCAAGGCCCTGTCAAATAGGCCAAAGATTTTTCTCATTTGGTGATGAGAAGAATAAACCATCTACTTACCCTCCCCCCACAAAAGCTCCCTTGGGAAATACTGATAAAAAAATGGAAATCACTATCCCCTCAGTCACCATCAACCCTTAGATCAGAAATGACATAGTAATTCACAGTTCATTTTCACTTACATGATCTTACTTATTTTATAAATAGCCTGAAAGAGATTAGGAACCCAGCTGAAGGTCCTAACAAAAGTGGTAGAGCCAGAATGTACCCAGCAACTTCCTACAACCACTGTGCACAGTGCCTGCTCTGAGGCCCGTGCCCCTCACTGGTTCGCCCTGATCTCCACACCCCCTCAAGGATACTCAAACCAATTCCTCTCATGGGAGTTCCCAGAGATTTCCTCAGTCCTGTAGTTCAGCTCCTGACTGAACGAAGGAGCTGAAACATGAGATTCCATCAGGAAGTTGATAGGGAGGCTGATGGGTGCCATACCTTGGTTCCTGACTGGTTCCCTTTGCCAGTGTTTGCTACCTTGAACATCAACCTCCAGTTTGGTCTCTCTCCCTAACTCCATATAATTTTCCCCCCTTTTCCCCAAACCACTACTCAGCCCAGCTAAACAGGAAACTAGTGAGAAAGTGCATAGTCTTTCACTGTCACCTCCCTATATCATTATCCCCACTTGGCCTTTCTCTGAGCTTATGAAAGACTCTGAGTCAGGGCTGGAATCAGCAGGCCAGCTGAGACCAGAGAGGACTTTCTGGAAGCTGAAATCCTCAGGAAACACCTCCAGGATCTGCAGGAGGCCCAATGGAAGCCACTCTTACCAGCTGCTACAATCTGCATGCCAATGTGGCCCCTGGCTTTCCCAACAGAGGCAGGCCTGTCCCTGAACAGAACTGCTTGTAGCATTTGGGTCGTGGGGTAAAGAGATTGTGAACCCCATGCTTGACACATAAAGAATAGGACATCCAGGCTGGCACTCTTCTTTCCCTCCAAGAGCTACAGATAATTTGTTTTCATCTCCAGGAGGATGTGTGCAAGTCATACAATGTTGGAGGATAGAAAGGAGGAGCTCTTCATCAGCAGAGCTCACTAAATGTTATACATCACAACTCAATTAATACCTTCTCCAGCCTCAAATCAAAGCTGGCAGCAGAGTTTTCCCATTGGCTGTGCTACCAATGGGAGAGGGGCTGGATCAGCCTCCTATGTTTTCCTATGTCCCTCAGTCCTGTAACCTTGCAAAGAGAGAAAGGCCAATTTTTAAGGGTTTCAGACTACCAACTCAGCTGGGATACCTCACCCCACTAGGGAGCAAGAAGCAAGTCACTCCTTGTTAGAGCATTCAAGGTCCCTCTCACCTTGAGGTCTGAGCTCAAACATCACTTTCTCTTTGGAGCCTTACCTGACATTATCAATCTAATGTGGGAGGCTTTATTATTCTTTTTCATGCTACCTTGTTGTCTTTTCTTTCACTTGTCATAGTTTGTAAATGTAATTTTCTTTGTGCACTTTATTTGTTTCATATCTGTCTCTCTCACTGGATTGCCAGCTTGTTAAGGCAGGGGCCATGTTTGCTTTATTCGTCACATTATTCCTTGTGTCTGGCACACAGTCTTGCATATAGCAGATGTTTGAAATCCGTTATTTTTTAATAATGAATGAGTGCCCCAATCCATGTATCCCCTGAATCTCCCACAACTGGCCACAGGTACTTTCTACTCCGCTCACTAATTTCTCTCCACTCATCCCCCTTTGGGTCTCTACTGGTCCTCTCCTTAGAATAATCTCCCAACCTCCTATCCACTCACTGATCCTTAAAGGAAATGGTTGTTTTCTTCTGTAGTTCTGTTTCACGAGAGCAAGTCTCTTCTTTGCCAGGCTAGAAGCTCTAGGTGCAAAAGCTATCTGCCAAGGAGTTAAAGAGGGGGAATTGGGATGGTGAGACTCATAACGCATCAAAATGGACCACCCAAATCAGGATATCATATATATCAAGTCATGTGCTACAGGTTAGAGAGGCTTTTAGGACTGGTTGAGAACTCACTGAATAGTCAGGGAAGGCTTCCTGGAGAAGGGATGTTTATATGGACCTCCAAAGAATGGGTAGAAGTAGAATAGACAGAGAAGGAGAGGGGAGAGAATTCTTAAGAGGAAAGGAGGCATCAGGATGCCAATATATGAGAGGAGTAAAGGGCCTGGCTGGACCTACTAGAAAGCTGGCACGAATAGCAGAAAGCATGGCCAGCTGGGAGAGAAAAAAGGTTAGTGTAGATGCCTCAAAAGCCAGTGGAGAAATTTAAGTTCATGCAAAAGAACTTAACTGGTCCCAAATTGAAGGAAATATCATGGGCCTTAGAGTCAGAATACCTGGGTTCTAGTCTAGACCATGCCAACCTCCAACGGGGTAGTGGCCAAGCCTATTTACCTTTCTGGGATTCTACTTACGTATCTGTAAAATTGGCAAAAATGATTTCCCTAACCTCCTTCACCAGGTGACTCTGGTGTTTTGAAAACATCTTTCATCTACCTTAAAAAGGAACTTAAGATAAGAATAAGACAACTTCACCCAAAAACTTCACACAAAGACAATGTATTGGGGACATAGGACAGGTAGAATGGAGGGTTCATTCCTTACTAAAGAAAAAGAAAGGATGCAAGAAGGTGGCACTTTTGTGACAGGCTTTGAAAGACAGAAAAGATTAGCAAACATACATTAACAAAAAACTAGGAAAGTGCTGCTCATATTAAATTCCACAGTGGATATTTTGACATGTTTATATTGCATATACATAATAAACCACGTTTATTCCTAAAATGTTGTTCCTAGCTCCTGCTTTAGAAAGTGTGGCACTTTACAAAGAGCAACATGTCTTCCGGGTGCCCTGGCCTCTGGTTCAGTTTAAGCAGTTTAAGAACTGCTATTACAGGGAACAAGGGGCAGTGGAGTCCAGAGGTAAAAGCATGTTCACACTCTCATCCAGTGGCCCTGGTTCCTGCCTGTGAAGCCACAAGTAATATAAGGTCTAACCATATTTACTTTCTTAACTCCAGTCCTTTTTTGGCATTTGAAAACCATAAAATGCTTTCCCTGAGACTGTTTTATTACTAGACTGAACAGCCTCAGTTTTTCCAACTGTTCTCACATGATATGGTTTTGATTCCTCTCATCATTCCAATCACTCCTCTCTTGATTGATGATATCAGCATAGAATGCAGGACTTCAGATAGCCCTGACCAGCACAGAGTAAGACTATTACCTTCTAGGACCTGAACTCCACACTTTTATTAATGCAGCCCAATAGCACATTAGCTTTTCTCGTGACTCTGTCATATAGTAGACTTACATTAAGTTTTCTGTCCACATAAGTCCTAGCTCTCTTTGAAGATCTACCCTAGGCTATACAATCACACAGCCTTGCCTAGATTCTTATTTAAATTTCATTGCTGAATTCAGCCAGCTACTATTTTGAGAATAAGAGTCAAAATACAGTTATAAGTGAGGCCATAATAAACTAACAAGAAAAACAGAACCAGAGACATGGAAACATGGAACAGACTGATAGCTGTAGGAGAGGAGGAGGAAGAGGGGGGAATGGTGGAAGGAAAGGGAAGGGGTTAGTCAAAGAACATGTAGGGATGACTCATGGACATGGACAACGGAGAGGGACTGACTGTGGGAGAGAGCGGTGGGCTGGGTGGAAGGGGGCAAGAGGGAAAAAAATTGGGGCAACTATAATAGCATAAACAATAAAAAATAATAAATAAGAAGAGTCAAAATACACACATGTGGCATAGTTTCTAATAGGTATGAATTCACCACCTCACTACCCCAGTATTAGGTAGCCAGCCTTACTTGTATTAGCAACCAGCCTAGCCCAAGATGTCCTTCCAGGTTCTTGCCTTCATTTTATACTGCTAAGGGCTACCCTCTTTCAGATGTGTTCTGAGTTCAATATAACAATAGGTACAGCTATTAAATATGATCATGAATCTCAACTGACAATAATAGAAGCACAATACCAATATAATGGAGAGTGGCAGCCACTCAGTAATCTGGGCTGATGAGATTCACATGGAGAGGTCTGTGTCTAGTTCCACGAGTGAGAAATTCAAAACTATCCACTATAGCAGTCAGGGTGATTGGGGCTTTGGAAACCAGTCTCTGGAAAAATGGTGGAGAAAAAAACAGGGGCTGTTTAGCCTGGGGGTGGGGTTGTGGGTTGGGGGGAAGAGTGCTAAGGCTGTATACCCCATGGTGGGCCTTTCCTCTTCAGGAACTGCTGGTTTAAGGGTCTCCTCTATTAGCCTTCTCCTTCTTGCTCCTTTGGTCAGGGCTTATATTTTCACCTTAAGTTTGGTCACCCACTTATGAGATCTCTTCCTGAACCTGCCTCTTTCTCCCTCTTATCTGCTCAGCAGAGTCAAGGATACTCCCTCTCACCTGGCCTATCTATTTACAAAGGATTATTAACTTTCTATCAAGTTAATACTTCAAAAACTCATGCTGAAGATCAGAGTAGAGAAGATTATTTTTCTCCATTCATTTCGTAAAGAGTCATATCATAAGAGTCTAGCCCCTCAGTGAAGCAGCTTGCTGAGTTAGCTAACATCTCCAAGGGTCTTCCTTTCCTGTATTCTTTGCCTAGAATAACTATAATGATTCAGGGCTGTCAGGGTGGCAAGCAGAGTACTAGAGCCGACGTTTACCCTGCTGAAGACCATGGTAGACATGGAAAACCAACCATGTCATTCTTTCTCACTGGACAAGGTCTCTGCCTCAGAATCCACCTTCACACATGCTCCAGGCATCCTCTGTTGATCCATAGGCATTGACATAAGGGGTAAAATCTACTTATCATTCATGCTTTATGTAGCCCATAAAGTAGGCCACATTATATATATATAAAATGAATATGCAGGAATGCCTCTTGACCTGCTGTGATCAGTGGGGACATTTAAAGGTACTGCCGAGGAAGTACTGAGGACCTCTAATCAGGGAATCAGTTTTTCAGTTTAAGTCCCAATTGAGATATGATTCTTCCTGATGGGAGATTTGGACTATAGTCTTTATTTTCTTTCCTGCTTAGAACACAAAAGGGCAGAGCATAGCCCCAGGTAAAAAGGAGAAACAGTACTGAAGCATGTGGCAGCCACACCAGAATTAAACCTAAAGTACTAAATGGGTAAAGTGTACAGTATATGAATTAAATCCCAATGAAGCTGTCAAAAAAAAGTTAATGGTAAAAATTCTGGTTTTGCCACATCATCATTTAGTAGAGGGACTTGAAGGGAAATAACTCCCCCTTAACAATATCTTGAGAAAAACTAGGCACTTGGTATTTGCCTCTGCACCTGACCAAAGTTCACTAAAGTCTTCCTGCTAATGGCAATAAGTTCAGATCCTGTCGCAAAGCAGCAACACCCCATTAGAGACCAGCATGGGGGAAAATGGTGTGCGTTATAAAAGAGGCTCAAAAGAATTGAGAAGAATATAAATCTAGACTGCATCAGAATAGACATTAACTTCTAAGCCAGAGTTTCCCAAGAGTATTTCATGAAACACGCTGGTTCTGCAAGATGTTAATAGATGTAACATGAAAAAAGTTTCCGTGGTTGCATAATCTTGGGAAACATTGGGTTAAACAAAACTGGGAAGGTTTCTTTACTGCAGAACTTCTCAGAGCCTTTAAAATGTTAATAAATATTGTGATGGGATAGTGTGTACTGTTTCCCAGAGGAATTTGTCTATAGACACTTTCTTCCCCCATAAAATATCTCAAAGGACCAATATTCCTAAGGATATACTATAGGAAATGCTGGTTTAAGCCATGCTTGGCTGAACTTTACCAATTCCTTTATAAGGATAAAATTGGAAATTAATATGGGAACTATAAATAATTTATAGCTTGTACATAATTATGTTTAAGTTAACTACATAGTAAAATATATATGGTTCCCATTGCACAGTTTGGGTGTAGTTAATTCAATAAATCTTAGTTAAAGTACCCCTTCAGGTATTGTTCTAAATAGATAGATCGGGTGGGCTCTGGTTATGACAGCCAAGAGTCTGGTGATGAAAACAGAAAAAAAATCAGACCAGGAACCACAGTAGCTGGACTCATTTCTGCCTGGGTGTGACCTCTTATCATATTTATACTTCTCAGGGCTAGAATGGTCATTCAGAGGGCATCCTTCGGGGCCATTATTGCCTTCTTATTTGTGTACACACTCTCGTACATCATCATCATCACCACAGAAACTTAAAATTGACCCTCAAAAAGTACAACCATCTGATCTTCAATGTTATATCTCTGAGTAATAACAGCAACAAATGCAAGTACATATTTGCTTGAACTGGATCCTAAGAAATGTCTAGGGGGAACTCCTACATATCTCCACCTACCCTTCCCCCAGGCCAGACCTCCTGGGCCTCCTTCCTAGCCTCCTTCTATACTCCAGAGTCCCTTCCTAAAGCCCAGGAGTTCACTCATCTGCCCCACGGTGAGGTCCTTGGGTCATGTGCCAACTTCTGAACTTCAGAGCAGAGTCAGATCCAGAGCTGGTCCCAGCTCCGCCTGCTTCCTTCCTTCCTTTCTCCCACCCAGATGGCCAGATTCCCACCAGAGTCTCCTTAGGAAACAATGACACAAGAGCCTGCTCAGCCAGGCTCTTGCTTCCTTCAACTGGCACCTCTGGGTATCTGCCCTTAGCCTGACTCTCCCCTTCCCGCCCTTTGTGGGGCTCTCTGCCCCAGTTTTCCAGGGTTTGCTGTACAGCATGAAGCAGCTAAGCCCAAGAAACCGAGTGCCCCATGTCCTTTGTCCAGATACAAGGCTCTGTCTGACCTTTCAAGGAGGGGAGAGGGCCCTTGAAGCTAATCAGGTACAAGTAAAGAAGGCTCCGATTTCCATTTCTGTTCATTCTGGCCTATAGTCAGTCAGGCGGCAGGCAGCTCAGGGATGGAAATGACTCAGCCTGACTCCCAGCTACCATGGGAGTTCCTGCCTATAGTAGCTACACTTGGGGCCTTTAAGAAGCCAAGTCAACTTCTGAAGAATCTCATCCCAGGAGTCTGCTCCCTTGACGCATCTTGCCTGGAAGATAGCAGCTTGGGTGCCCCTGTATCCCAACTGCAGCTTTCCAGGTTGATCTCAGAGAAAGAAAATGTGTCCTTTTCTATCCTGACTCTTGCAAGTGAGGCAGTAACTCACACATCCATCCAAGAAGAGATCAGTGAAAGGGCCCAGCTCAGCTAATCAGTCAGAAAACCATAGGTTTGAACAGGATGACGGCGAAGGGCCAGGCCAGAAACTGTGAGATAAAACACTCTCTTAGCCAACAAACAATTTTATTGTTCTTTACCAAAGTGCTGCCAGAAAACCAAATAAAAACAAAAACAAAAAACAAAACCCTGTGGCGCCTTGCTGTCCCCAATTCACTTGCATTCATGAAAGCAGGTTGCAGGGGAAAAGTGTTCATTGGCAGGCATTTCTCAGTATCCTTGAGGCTGTGGGGTCAGTCTCGCCCTGCTCTTAAGCTTTCTAGGACTCTTGAGTTCCCCATAACCCCAAGAATGCAGCTTAAACAGCATAGCAAAGGAAAACAGCAGCCTTCTCCCATATAAGCAGTCCCTGAAGCCAAGAGATGCACAGGCCCCTGAGTTTTCCGGGGGTGGTGATAGTGCCTCTTGCCATCCAGATATCATGCCAGAAACCTGCGATGCATCCTTGACTCCCTACCTCTCCACCGCACCTCCAAACAGGTCCCACATCCTATCTATTCCATTTTATTAATATCTGTATATATGTCCCCTCCTCTCTTTCATCTCTAGGTTGAAATCATTTCTTTCTGGATTACTATTGCACCCACCCCCATATTAGTTTTCTGACCTCCAGCTTACCTTCTCTAATCTCTTATCCACTACTGAAGTGTTAGTCCTACATTCAAATTTGATGATGCTATTCCCTTAATTAAAACCCTTCAGCAATGACCTGGTGGCTCATTTGGTTGGAGTGTCATCCCATACACCAAAAGACTGCAGGTTTGACAGGTTTGATTCTCGGTCAGGGCACATACCTAGGTTGCAGGTTCGATCCCCAGTAGGGGCATGTTTGGAGGGCAACCAATCGATGTTTCTCTCTCACATCCACATCTGTCTCTGTCTGTCTGTCTGTCTGTCTCTCTCCCTTCCCTTCTCTCTATAAACATCAAGATACATAGCCTTGAGTGAGGATTTAAAAAGTAAAATAAAATAAAAAACACTTCAATCATTCAAATGCACCCTTTTGTTTCTTCCTCCGTGCTCTTCATCTCATCTTATCGGTCTGCCAAGCTTCTACTTCTCCTCTAAAAGCCAGTTCAGGAATGACTCCTCTGTGAAGCCTTTCCTAACCACCTTTGGTTATGATGGACCTGGTTCTTCCTTTTTGCAGTGCTCATTATCCTGTGGTAACTCAATCCATCTTGACTGTGCATATCCCTAGAGCAAAATTCTGTTTTATGGAGGTCAGATATTTAGCAGAAAGTGGTTTCTTAGTATTTGTTTATTGAGGTGTTGAGTAGTAAGGGATGGGACAGAGGCCTGAGTAAACCTGATCCTCACTTTGCAGTATAGGAAAAGAGAAAAGGGTGGGCCTTATCCCAGAACCTGAGAAGTACTACTAGGTCATAAGCCACATAGACCCACTAGGAGAATCCACCATTAAATTGAAAAGTCATATGACTACAAGGAGGCAACTTGAGACTCCCTGACCAAAGAATACATGTAGGTCAATTTTCCTTAATGGCTCTTGCTACTTTCACAATGTTCTCTCTGCCACTTTCAGGAGCTGCTGTGGCCCACTCACTGAATTAATGTCCTGACCATGCCCATCCCTGAGTGTCAGGAGGCAGAAGGAGTCTGAAACTATTTTCCAAGCTCAGGTGGCTAAAGGATCAGAACCTCAGCATTTCTCTTCTTCTCTCAAGGGAGGTGTCACCTTTTCTCAGGAGCACCCTCCACTGATCTCCGCTCTTTCCTAACATGTATCTGAAACCTTCCTGTAGCCATTTAAACCCATCCTTCTCCCGGCCAACCACTGGAGAGGTCTCACTTGTCTCTATCCTTAAGGTACCTGGAACTGAGCATATGCTCATGGACTAAACAAATGAGTTAACAAACAACCTTGAATTCAGGGAGGCCAGACTAGCATTTCTGTCAAGTGTATAGAGACCCTGCCTGGTGCCATATGCCATTTTTTTCTCTTTGGTTTCTGAAAGCATAGGAAGCAGGGCTTTGCCTGATACAAGTAAGTGCTTAAAAGGTCCTTTTTTTTTTTTTTGACAAGAAATCGCTTCCTCTCCAATTGCAGACAAGTAAAAGACATAGACTATGAGGTTGCACCAACCAGCCCAGCAGATTGACAATAGGACCAGAGAGCCTACCACTGCTGCTCACACAAACCATAGCCCAAATTCAACCCAATTGCTCAACAGAGAGCCTTGGACAGGTGGGTGCTTCCCTAGATCAGTGAGGTGTGTGACTTGGGCACAGAACTGGCATAGATGTGCCTATCCTTAGCAGTTTCTTTGGGAAAATATGTGCTAGAAAACACATATTATCTAGGAGGCAGACACAGCAGGAGTGGAGCCCAGGGACGAGGTCACCAAGAGGAGCTCTCATTCCTTTTATAAGGAGACAGGAAGAGACCCTGGGGAGCTCTCAGGGATAAGCCCAGGCCTGGTTCAGCTGCTGAGATGCAGCCAGGCCAATTAAATAATTAGTGTGATGGGGAAAAGAGGGAGGCCACGCCCTCAGGCCAACTCCCACACCAGACAGAAGGCCCGTGCAGCTGCTGCAACAGCAGGAGCATCAGCAGGGCAGGGTTCTCTTCCTTCCACTAAGCTGCGAACTAGTGTTTACATTAACACCTTGGAAACACCCAGATCTTCTGGCTGCGCCTTCTTTTCAAGCTCCTGCCACTCCTCTAGGCCTCCTTTTTAATCCTGAGTTTCTCTTTCAAGTAAATAATAAAAAAATAAAGATGCTATCCCCCTAGAGCTCATTTTTCTAAGTGAGGAATGGCCTTTGGATTCTTCCCACCACCATGAGTAGGAGGGGGTTATTTGATGATGAGGCATGTGATGAGCCTGTATGAGTACAGCTTAGTCCAGAAAGGGTAAATTATGTGGATACCAGCATTACCTTGTTTCCTTTAGGGTTTATGGAGACAGTCCCCACTCTGCCCTCAGAAGGGTTCATGCGAGAGAGTGAGCAAAAACAATAAACTTCTGTTGAACTGTGTGTTTCAGGAGGGCAAGGCCGTATTTGTGTCTGTGCTAACAGCTGTGTCCCCAACGCAGTAGTTAGTAGTATCTAAAACAGAGCAGATACTCAATAGATATTAGGTGAATGAATTTGTTGGATCAATATCAGGTACCTATGATATTCTTTGGAAGAGAGAATGAGGAGCCATTGTTTAAACTTGAAAATGATAGTCTTCATTTCATAAACGGGGAAACTAAGGCCAGAGAAGAGGAGGGACTTCCAAGAGGTCTCAATAGATAGTGGCAAGTAATGAAATAGGTCACAGCTGAGTTCAAGCCTGGGACCCTAGCTTTTATGGTCTACCCAAATACCCCTAAAGAGCCACTTTGCCTTTATCTTTTGTGGTATACCGTCTTGGTTCCTTATGTCCTCAAATGAAGACTCGTGGGGAAATGCCACACAAGATTCTGCTGGTCTCAATAATACACAGAGCATCTAAGGGATTTTGGAAATCCTCTAGGCTTCAACCTGGGAACAATAGCCAAGAAGCAGAAATCTGCAAGGCAATGTCTATGACCCTCAAACGGGGGATGACTGTGTTGCTACTTCCATAAGGCTCTCACTCAACCACAACACAGCAGCCCCTAGCAGAGAATGGTTCCTTTAGCCATCAGGAAAAAGGTCTGCAGGCAATTATGGTCTTTCTGATAAATGTCTCCTTGTACTTCTACTCCAGAGCCTCATAGAGCAGGAACAGCTCAGGAGTCTTCTGGGGCCATGGCTCAATCAAGCCACCATTGAGAACTTCAGGCAATGACAGAGGCACCATGGACAACTGAGAGGGCCTAGAGACTCAATTCCTTTCTTCCTTTCCCTAGACAGTTATTACCTCCCTTTTTAGGAACCCCAGATGGCAGGCAAAAACTAACTCATTGCTTTCCTCTCCTGACTCACTTGGACCTCCTCCTGCTCTTCCTCCTTCGTCCACCCTCCCTTTTGGTTCTTAATTAGATGCTTAGAACTGGAAGGGCAATCTAATTTGACAAGCCAGGTTGACAGAAAAAATAATCCAGAAAGCAAAGTCCTCTTAACCCAGCCCGAAGTTCTTCAAGTTTATGGGAAAGACTTCTCACCAAGATTCTCTGGCCCTCCAAATAATCCAGGGATGCCATCAGGCTAGCATCTCTCTCCCCATTTTAATATGGTACACTTCCATAAAGCTTCTCTTTTGGTTTCTGGAAGTATCTAAGTAGTCACAAAAGGGGGAAAATGTATTTTTTCTCCTGTTGGGTAGCCTCTAATGATTCTGTCATCTCCCAAAAGGTGTGGCTTAGAGTAGGTCATGGGTTCCTGCCAAGGTCTGTCTTGGCTGTTGTAATGGGCAGGTTACTTGCTTAGGAAGCCACAACACATCTGTAAGCCACAGGCCTGGGGACCCAATGGTAGAAGCATTACCTCCAGGCCTAACACAGGGAAGAAGAGGCTTAGGGAGCCCAACATCTTCGAGGCTTGGAGAGTTCTGTTAGGTTACAGCAGAGCTCAGAGAATAGGGCACCCAACCTTTACGTTTCTGGCCTGCTCTGTCTCCTTCCAGCTCCCCCTAAGGCTCCAAGGGGGAAAGGAGAAGGAAAAGCGAACAGAGAACACAGCCCCGGCACTCCCACGCTCCCCCCTCTCCCTATGCCGGCAGGCTAGGCCTTGGTGTCTTCCACCTGGCGGTGGACAAGCTAGTCCTGTGCCCCGCCCCTCCCCGCCTCGGGGCGGTGGGCAGTGGGCATGGTCTGCCCTAGGCCTGGCTCAGGTGCCACTGTGTCGCCCTCCCCCTTCCATCCCCTCTGCGCCGGCATCGATGACATCATTCCTCTCTGACACCCGGACCGCGGACAGGCAGTAGGATAGGCGCCCAGCAAGGGCTCCAGGCACGTAGGCCTAGAATGCTAGAGGCTCTTCCAGACGGTGGGCACTAGCGCTCCAGCGCAGCCCCGCCCCCTCTCCCGTCGGTTCCGGAGCTCTCATCCGCGCCTTTGATTCTCCATCTCACCGCTGCGCGCTGTCCTCCGCGGCTCCCGTACCGCCAGTTTAGACTGTGCTCTCCTCCCGAGAAGGGAATTCCCGGGTCCCGCACCGATCCCCTGCCCCTACTGGCCCATGCCCCCGCGTTTCCATCCAAATCCAGCAAACTGGCGGGCAGGCCCTCCTCCTCTACAAGCCGATTCCAATCCTTCTTAGCCTGACTGCTCTCCCACCCCCTCCCCCGCCCTGAGCATCACAGGCCTCCAGCGCTAAAAGCTTTCCCATCTCACAAGCCAGCCCACTGGGCCTGCCTCCCGCGGTGCCCCATGACAGTTCCCTTCCTTTCCCAGCTACGGGCCTCCGTTGGTGGCACCATTGTGCACGGCTCGATTCCATCCGACGGCGCTCCCAGTAGTTCCCTTGGCCTACCTCCTCAGGCCGTACCCTCCGCCCTTACAGGCCCCTTTGCTGTCACCTCGCGATTCTCCCACGCTTTTCAAGCCCTGCAGGTTCCCCTCCCCAACGATGCGTTTTCAATGGCTCTCTTTGCCCCATCCGAAGGCTTCCCTCTGTACAGTCCCTAAGGCCTGATTTCTCTCCCTCCCCCTCAGGCGGCGCCCCCTCCCGGCCCTGGCCTGCTCGCCGCCCGCCCCCTCACCAGCGGCTGCATCTCCGAGTGCGCGGTGGGCACCTGGAACCGGTCGATCTCCTCCATCATGGTGCCGGCGAACGAACGGGCCCGGGGCCGGGCGCGGCCAGGGACGCCAACAGGACCGCGCGGGGCGGCGGCCCCAGGAGCCGGGTGGGTGGTGCAGACTAGGCCGCCGCGGACGAGTAGGGCGGGCGGGCGGCCGAGCAGATCGACGGGTGGGAGTGGGACGAGAGGTTCGCTGGCAGCCCGAGACCCGCGTGGCTCCGTGGGCTTGTCTAGCACTACGCGACTGTGGCGGGGCAGAGCCGCAGGTCTGGCCTCGCCTCCTCCTCCGCCGCCGCCTCCTGTCAGCAGCTCAGCCACTGCGGTGACTCGGCAACTCCACTTCCGGGTCCGGGACACCGCCTGAATGTGCATTATTCATAAGGGGGAGGTATCTGGTCGGCAGCCCCTCCCACACGCCGGAGTTACAAACGCGTGCGGCTGTGGGTCGAATTATTCCTTAGGGGGCGGGACTTAGTGGAACCAAGCTTCCTCGCACGCCCAGCCCCGCCTCCCCCTCGAGCAGGGACCCAGCGTCAGAAGTGCCTGCGCTCTGGAGGCCGGTTGGTTGCTGGGTTACCGCGTCAGGGCCGAGCCGATTCCCTCTTACAAAGACTTGGAGACCCTCAACGACCGCTGTCCCCCCAAAACCCCTGCGACTGGGGATTGAGTGAAAAAGAATCCGGCTTTCCTGTGCGTGATCGAGGGGACGGACAAACTTCTTGTCTTCAGGCGAAGGAGCTTTTTGTAGACCCTCCAAGTGTTACGTTGCTTCCCGCTTCTTTGAAGATGCCCCAGAAACAGCAGCAACGTAGGCAGGTAACCCTCCAATCTGCCCTCTCGCGACGAACTCTGACCTTCACCACCAATGACTACTGATCATACCTCTCCTACTGATCCTTCATCTTCCTTTCCCTGATGGCCCCTAACCTTCTCTCTCCTTGTGACCCCTGGCCTGTGTTCCCACTGACCTCTGACACTGTCCTGCTCTCTCCCACTAATCCTAGTCCTCTCTCCCACAGTGCCCCTGACCCACTATTTCCTACGTCTTTTTCACTTGTCCTCCCCTCACCATTCCATTACCTCACTTCACTCGCTCTACAGACCCTCCTGACAAACCCATCCTCCTAATTCCCCTCCACCACTCCGACTCCCACTGATAGATCAACATGTACAACTATTGCCCTCACATTCTTGTGGCAAAGAAATTATCTTTCCATCGCTTTGCTATGTGGCTGGTGCTAGGCCAAGTGTGGACACAGAGAGTACAAGAGAACTGTACGGGAGACACAGGACAGATTGTGTGCCAGAGTTTGGTTTAGATTTTCTATGCCTGGAGACTTGTGAGGAGAGACATGTCAGGTAAAGAGGAAGAGGGGAGAGAGACCCCTTTCCCATCGCTGCCCTTCTCACACACTGCACACTCCAAACACTTTCCCCCAAATATTTCTGGAGCCTCATATGTCTTTCTTCCTTGTGAGGTCCTGGTCCACTCCTGTAACTCATTCAGCCATATGAACGTTGTGTTCTTGTTGCCACCTGGCCAGGTGCTATCACTTCTCACAGGAAACCCAAGAGTCACCCCCCTTACCCACTCAACACAGAGAGCTTTCCTCCCCAGCCTCACCCTGGAAGGTGAAGTAAGACCCAGCTTCTTGAGGAGCCCTCTGTGGTGAAGCCACTTAGTCCTTCAAGAATCACTTTTTAAAAACCTTTTATGAATTAATACCCTGGGACTAATATGCAGTTTCTGGCTCTGTAAGGCAGGACTTCTGTTTATTTATTCTAAATTTCCCTCACTCAGGCCTAGGTAGTTTGAAGTGTGGAGAGAAAATCTCTGTCTGTGCTGGTTGTGACTTTACATATTTTGGTCTGGTCTCCTCCATATTAGCCTTTGTGCCTTTGCTTCTTTAATCTGACCTTCCATAGCAGGTGGACCCATCTAAGATCTCTGTAACTATGGGAAGGCAGCTTTTCCCATGTGGCCATGCCTCAATTTTATGGTGGGATTGAACTTCGTTTTGAAGTTCATGTGTGTACTGTGCTTGAACCTATTGACCCTTAACTTACATACAGTTTGTTTTAAATTCAGCATTGCTGGAGTCTGGTTTACATTCAATGAAATGGACCATTGTAGTTGCCTATGTTGACAAGGTTTGACAAATTTGTACATTTGTGGCTAAGTAGGTTGGGTGTCGCCCCACAAAGTGAAAAGTCGCCGGTTAGATTCCAGGTCAGGGCACATGCCTGGGTTGCAGGATTAGTCCCAGGTCTGGCCCTACAAGAAGCGACTGATTGACGTTTCTCTCTCACCTTGATGTTTCTCTTCCTCTCCTTCTCCTTCCCTTCCCCTCTCTCTAAAAATAAATAAAATCTTTAAAAAAAATTGTACAGTTGTGAACCACCACTACAATCAAGATATAGGACACTTCCTCTTCCCTGAAGTGCTCCCTCGTGCCTCATCCCAGTCAGTCTCTTGAACCCTCTAAACCCGGGTAACCATTGATCTGCGTTCTGTCACTACAGATTAGATTTTTCTTTTCTAGCACTTGCAGTTTGAACAAGCTAAGAGATAAGTATGTCCAGCCCATTGGGAGAGACATTAGAGGCTAATTATAGTGAGAGCAGAGAGAGGTGGCAGCAGACAGGAAGCAGAAAAACCTGGGTCACCCGGCCCTGCATATACCCTCCCACAGGGAAGGGTTGTTGTAGCACAATGTGAATATTGGTGTGTGGGGTATAAGAAAAGGTTGGGTTGTGCTAGGTTGTATTCATCATCCTCTTGTCTCAGCAAAGCCCAGTCTGAGTCAGTGATGAGCTGATTGTGGAACAACATAGAGAGATTTGAGAAGTTGTCCCTGTCATCTAGGGAATCAGTCCAGTGGGGGGAGACAGAACCCAGGCATACAAAGATAGGGGAGAATGGGCTCTCAGGAGCTAAGGAGGGAGACATATAGATTGGAGCAGCAGAAAAGCTTCAGGAAGGAGGCAGCTACAACTTGGATGCCTGCAATGGAGAGGGAAGATCAGGGTTGGGATTGTTAAGGGACAGAGAAGCGTTTTAACTGCACTGTTCATGTTGCTCCACTGACTAGACCTTTCAGTTGTTCCCTCTCGCTCTTAGGATAAAGTACCAAAAGTCCAACGTGCTTTGTATGGCCTGCAAGGCCTTGCAAGGTTTAGCCTTTGCCACTCCCCCTACTTCAGATCTTACCATTGCTCTGTGAAAATTCCAGAGCCATAACCCACTGAAGTGTCCTCACTTCCTGGAAAGTGACATCCGCACTCTCGTTCTCCTCTAGGCCTTTGAAAGTGCTGTTTTCTCTGCCTGCCTGCGTGCCTGATGCAACCTCTCCTGTCTGTAGCTTCCTGCTCCTGTCACCCTGCCCCAAATCTCTCCTTCATCTCCTCTTCATATATCAGGTCTCAGGTTTGCCAATGTATTCTGCTACAAGGGATTAAGTACTCTTTCAGGAGGCAGGATCGGGTCATATCTCCACTAGAATATAAACTGCGATGGCAAGGATTATGTCTGTCTTGTTCATTGTTGATTCCCTTGACCTAACACAATGCCTGGAATATATTAACTTCTGAAAATGAGTTGAATATGAATTCTGAATGCCTCAAGCTG
The DNA here is from genome assembly GCA_004026545.1 of Mormoops blainvillei. NCBI lineage: Eukaryota > Metazoa > Chordata > Mammalia > Chiroptera > Mormoopidae > Mormoops > Mormoops blainvillei. The sequence goes on along the minus strand of PVJD01000385.1, from coordinate 44,083 downwards.
TTTGGAAATTTTCCTCTGAGTGTGTTTGAAGGGTAGGAAAGGATGGGGAGAGAAATGAGGAGGGATAAAAAAAAATGTCATAGTAGAAGCATGTTTTTCTGGGTTCATGTTAATATCTGCTTTGGTAATAGGGCTATGAATGATTAAAATCTGAACCACATATACCCATGCTTAAAAGCTGGATGTTGGAGATTAAGAGATCAAAAATTCTGATGATAAATAGCCATTCTCATTTAACAATTATTTGTTGAGCACCTACTATGTGCCAGGTACTGTTTTAAGTATTTGTGATAGAGCAACAAACAAAAGAATAAAAAACCCCTGCACTTATGGAGCTTAACTTTTAGTGGGAAGTAAATTGTCAATAAGCAAATAAGTAAAAGATATAGTTTATCAGTTGGTGTGGTAGGTGTCAAGAAGAAAAATAAAACAGGGAAATAGGTGAGGAAGTTCAGGGAATCAGAAGAATATGATTTAAATATAGTGGTCAGGGAAGGCCTCACACAGGTGACATTTGAGAAAGACTGAAGGAAATGAAAGAGTTGGCTATGTAATATCTGGGGGTAAAGCGTTCCAGGCAAAGGGCACAGCAAGTGTAAAGTAGAATAGGAGCTTGGTATACATGTTGTGGATCAGCAAGGAAGGGGGAGGGGAGAAGTAACAGGTCAGAAAGGTGCATCCCTCTTCCCAGAGGGTTAATCAAATAACCCATTGCATATTAAATTGATCATAATAAAGCCCCATGAATCATAATGTGTCATTAAAATGAATGTCAGGCACCATAAACCATGACCAGCTCAAAACCTCACTGGTAATACCCCAATAACAAAGTGTTCTTCCTGAAAATTGCGAGAATTCTAACTGGCTGTATGTGTAAATGTGCAGGAGGAGCTTTGCAACATTGCCAAATACTGCCTGGCAGCCAGACTTCTTGGTAGAGAACTGAATTAAAGTCTTCTGTGAACTCCAGTTAAAAGCTAATTTTAGTTTATGACTAACAAATTTTAGTACTCCTTTATAACTCAGTTGGTTACCATAAAAAATATGAAAGTCTGAAATTTTACATCACTTGCCTATAATAGCCAAAGAAAAGACTTGCATTTTTGGATCATTTTGTGGTCTCTCCAGAGCCCCTCTGAGACAATACTATAGCAATATTGATCTTGATGAAGGTGACTGGGGTAGGGATGAGTGGGCAAGATTGGGCACAAGGCCAAAATAGAGTCTTCGATAATTCAGAGATTTTGAGTCTGGTGACTGGGCTTGGGATCCATAGAAGAAAGGACAGGAGAGGGTGAGCAGGGTCTAAGGGAAGTGGATATGTTCTTATATGTCCAAAGTAAGATATCCTCATTCTTGTGAACCTTCTCCTTAGTGCCATCCTTATACCTCTTACCTTTCTTAAGTCCTAAATATAATCCTTTGCCCCTCTGCCTCCTAAATATCTCTCAAATTAAACCACTTTTTTCATATTCACTGCCACCCTCCTAGCCCAACCCACAGAGTTGCTGTAAAAGCCTTGTAACTGGTATTTTCCTCACTCATTCATGCCCCGTACAGTCCATGCTCTACACTGCATCAAGTGATATTTTCAAATTTTCAATCCGATTATGTGATCTTCCACTTAGAACCCTTCAGTATCTTCCCATTGCTCTTAGAATAGGGACCAAATTTTTAGATAACCCTTCAGGTATCTGTATGGGGTCAGACCTACTTGGGTTTCTAAGCCTTCAGCTTGTACTACTTTCCCCCTATTATTGCTGTACTTCAGTTATATGTGCTGCCCCCTCTTTCTGGAACACTCTTCACACCTTTCTTCACACATGTACTCACTCCTAAGATTTCAGCCCAAACATCAATCCCTAACAACCCTCTCCAATGCCTCCTGCCTTGTTAATGAAGATAGTGTTAAGTTTCCTCTATTATGTAGCCTCATTGCTCTTGAAACTTTCTTCTATAGCATGCTTCACAGTTTGTAATTATTAATTTGTTTCTGTAATTATTTGATTATTGTGTGTCTCTCCTATTAAATTGAAGGTCCTTGAGAGTGGGGCCTGTGGATGTTTTTGTCCAAAACTATATTTTCAGTTCCTAACACAATGGCCATCATATCAGAAGCTCTTAATGAATTATTATTGAATGAATGATGGACTGCGGTTGGGGAGTAGCATGGGGTGCTATGTGGTAGGATGTCCTAACACTGATTTAATTAGGGAACACTTGTAGGGGGAACACCATGATTGAAGATCTGGAAAGAGGAAGGAGTCTAAAATGTAGGATAAAGAGTGAGTCAGAGAAGTTAGAAGACAACAAGGAAGTCTATTGTCCTAGAAGCCTAAGGAAGAGCATGCTTATAATAAGTTTATAGTGTTTGTAGAGTATGTGGTCAGTTATGTTACATGCTGCTAAGAGGTCACTGAAGATAAGAACCAGACACAGAATAATTAGTAAGTCACTGGGGACTTCGGAAAGAACAATTTCAAATGTAAAAGCCAGATTGAATTGAGCTAAGAAGGCAGTAAAAACCATGTAGGCAGGGTTTTTTGAGATGAAAGTAAAATTTGAATATGTTAAATGCCAAGGGGAGGTACCCTGGCATAGATAGAAGAAGCTGAAGATGAAGGAGACAGATAAAATAACGAGCAGAACCAAGTCTCTGAGGAGGTGAGAATGAATGAGTTATGGACAAAAGGTGGAACACTTTGTAATAGGAGAGGAGGAAGGAGGAATGGATGAATGCAAGATGATGATAATTCAGAGGTTTACTGGCAGGAAGTTGAGAGAGTTTTCTCTTCTCTTTCCTTAGTAGTGTTATGGAATTCCTTATGGAAGTGATAACTAGAAAACAAAATTTGCCAATGGCTGTTCCATTTTGTTATGATTACAGTCATGCTATTTTCAGAGTTATGGTCTGAGGTTTGTCATGCACAATTATCAGATTACAAAACAGCTGTGAGCATTTGAGACCAGAGCTTGGTCTCCTCCCCTGTTTGCTGTGGAGCCTCGCGCATTGTTAGTACTCTGTACGTGCCAGGTACTCAAATAATAAAGGCAGAGAGCTCTTGTGCTTATCCCTGGGCTTTGCAGCCTGCAAGCTGATGCTGAAGAGTGATTTTCGTTCTCTGGCTCCAGCTGTGACCAAGCCACATGAAATTGTTTCCTGTCAGTTAGGAATTTGTAGAAAGTATTCAATCTTCTGAGTTGTTGAAACAGAGGCGTATGGAAGAAGCAAGCATAGCACATGGTTATTGATCAAATGTTGGTATCACTGCTTTGTGCCTCACACTTTGTCCTAATGATGGGGTCATTGGATTCTGGTTTGTATGGTGGGTTTTTGTGCTCCACTTATCTCACCTCCTAGGCTGGGACCCCTTGAAGTGGGACCAACTCAACCTTGATTCTTCTTTAGTTATCCTAGGGTCTGGCACATAGGAAATGCTTAATAAATAGTGGATGAATGAATAATGATGGAATGAATTCATTGATGAGTAAATAAATGAATAATGAAAAGGTACATACTGCAATATTCTGAATACTAACTTTTTCTAGGCTTCCAGGAGAAGCAGTTCGGGCTTCCTTCATCCTATTGAAGCAGCTCAATTCTCTGAATTATGTGATGACCCTACTCCTGATGTTAAGCTTGTTTTCCTACTTTTATCATTCCTCATTTACTTATTTCCATATGTCGCATATTCAGCCTAAGATCTTGCTTTGGGATAAGTTGGAATACAAATGGGTAAAAAAAATCTGCTGATCCCTGGACAGACATGTGGTTCCAAGCCTCTGTATCTTTGTTAATGATTTTGTTCCCTCTGCCTAAAATGCCCAGCTCTTTCCTACTTTCCCTGCCCTTTATGGGCATAGAAAACTCTAAGGCACATATATATTAGATAAGCAACCTATGCTGCAAAGAACAGAGGCTCACTCAAGTTACCTCAAATAAAGGGAGGAGGTGGATGAAGAGGGAAGGTGTATATGTCAGGGGTTGTGGATGGGTATTATAAATACTTAGATAGCCTAGAATTGGAATTGGAAAACTATTGATTCTGAAACAGATATAAGTAGTAATTACTTTCTCCATATCTCTCGTGACCTCTCTACTTCTCTTAACCAGCATGTTTCATTCCATATTTTTATTTTCCAATGAGCCAAAGGATCTACTAAATGTCCTTTAGTGTGTTTCTAGCTTATCATGGCTACTCTGGCCTCTCTCTAACTCACAAGGATCTCCATCAATATCTCCAACAAACCACCAGTACTCTCTGTAGTCCCAGTTCGTACTCTTGGAGAAGAAATATGACTGATTCTAGCTCACCTGTTTATGCTAGGCTGCATCCAGGAGGAACAGGATCCTACGGCTCTGTTAACAGCCGAAGCTGTGAGCAAGGCAATTTTCCTTAGAAGGAGACATGATTTTTCCTTGGCTCCTTCAGTTCAAGGCATAACCTTCTTTATTCCAATGTAACTTCTACACTGTTTCTAATAAATCTCTTTTTAATACATTGTGCAGGAAGGGTCTCAGATTTTTTTCCCAGCCCAATGTATTCTTTCAGGGCTGCTATTTACATTACAAAAGGTTCTGTCCTTTACACAAGACTAGAGGGTATTTTTTTAAATAGCACATTTCTGCAATGAATTTTAAAATGCAGCACACTTTATATATAACTTTTAAAGAACTTGACATATGGGACTTATATTCTGACCATGCTGGAGCAATTCCTACTGAACTTGACATCCCACTGTAAACAACTCTAATCCTGGACACAATGTATGAGGCAACTGTTTTAGGCATTCCTTCCCAACAGTGATTCCTGAAGGGAGGGAAACACCAAACATGAGTTATGTTTTTCCTCACTTTCTGCCTGGGACAATTGTGGTTCAGGGAAATAGATCCAAAGGAGAGTGTGATGACACCAATGAGATAACCCAGATGTTGGAATTAGCAGACAGTGACTTTAAAGCAGCTGTTATAAATATATTTATATATTTAAATGCCGAGTTAATGGATGGGGAATCTAAGCAGAAAAATAGAAACAATGAAAAAATATACATCAGAAATGAAAAATGTATTGGATGGGCCTAACAGCTAAATGTGAAGGTGGATCCATTGAAATTATCCAATCTGAAGAACAAAGAGAAACAAGATTAGAAAACAAAAAAGAACTTTAGTGACCTGTGGGGATATGTATTTGGGACATATATATGGTTGGAATCCCAGATGGAAAGAGAGAAGGGGGAAAATATTTGAAGATATAATGATCGAAAATTTCCTAAATTTGATTGAAAACATACAGTATTATCAGAAGCTCAGTAAGCTCCAAGAAGGAGAAATACAAAGAAAACCACACTTAGGACCCTCATCGTCAAAATATTAAAAACCAAAGATAAAAATAAAACCTTGAAAATAGCCAGAGAAAAGTGACATACTGCATATAGGAGAATAATGATATGATTATGGCTGACTTCTCACCATAAACAACAGAGGTCAAAAGACAATGGAATGGCATATTTAAAGCACTGAAAGAAAATTATTGTCAAGCCAGAATTTTATATCCAAGAAAAATACCCCTAAAAAAAGGGATAAACTAAATATATGTTCAGATAAACTAAAGCTGAATTTGTCACCAGTAGATCTTTACTTTAAGAAGTACTAAAGAAAGTTCTTTAGGCTGAAGGAAAATAATACCTGATGGAAACTCTATCTATAGTAAGGACCAAAAAGTACTGGAAATGATAAATATATGGCTAAAGACAAAAGACTAGCTTTTTTCTTCTGTTAATTTTCTTAAAAGACATATGACTGCTTAAAGCAAAAATAATACCATTGTAAGATGGGGCTTATACTGTACATAGAAATAAAATACATAACAATAATAAGACAAGGGGTGAGGTGGTAGGGGTAAATGGAATTAAGATACTGTAAGGTTATTACATTATGAAATAGGAAGTTGTATGGTATTTATTTATTCTTAGTAGACTATGGTAAGTTTAGGATGCATATTATAAACCTTAGAGCAACCACAAAAAGGCACAGCTAAAAAGCCAATAGAGAAAATAAAATAAAATAAAATACTAAAAAACCCCTCAGTTAACACAAAAGAAGGCAGAAGATGAACAAAGGAACAAAAGCATATGGAAAAATAGAAAACAAACAGCAACATAGTAAAGACCAGTACTTGCAATTAAAAGGCAGAGTTTATCAGGCGAGGAAAGAAAAAAGCAATCTCTAATCTCTTATGCTGCCTATAAGAGATAGAGTTTAAATGTAAAGACATAGAAAGGTTGCAAATACAAGTGCAAAAAAATATACCATGCAAATGGCAAGCTTTAGAAAACTGTGTGATTATAGTATTATCAGAACTAAGCAGGCTTTAAGATAAGAAATCTTCCCCAAGATCAATAAGAACATTTTATAATGATAAAAGGTCAATTCAAGAGGACACATAATCATGAATGTGCATGAACCTATTAAAATAACTTAAAAATATCTGAATCAAAAACTGACAGCGAAAGTGAAAACAGAAAATACATAAATGATGGTTGGGGATTTTAACACTCCTTTTTTAGTAGTTGAAAGATACAAAAGATCTGTTAACCATCTTGACCTACTTAACATTTATAGAACACTATACCCAAGAACTGTAGAATGAAAATTACACCCAAGAACTACAGAATGGTCCTAAAAATAGGCCACATACTAGGACATAAAATAAATCTCAATATATTTGAAAAGATTAATATCTGACCAATTTTAACTCAATTCAAACATCCCTCCATGAAAGAACCTCAGCATAGTAGGAATACTTTGATCAAAATAGGATTAAATTAAAAGTAAATAGCAATGCTTTAAATCCCCAAATATTTAGAAATTAAAGAACATATTTCTAAATAATGCATGTCAAAAAAGCACAAGGGAAATTAGAAAACATTTTTAATTGAATGGTCATGAAAATATAATATTACAAATTGTGAGGAGCTGCAAACATTGTGCTTAATGGAAATGTATAACTTTAAATGCCTATTTTAGAAAAGAAGACATTTAAAATCAATGTTCTTAGTTTCTACCTTAAGAAAATAGAAAAAGATGAGCAAATCAAATCCAAAATAATAAAAGCAAGATTTATTTAATCAATTCCATTTATTTTATTGATTTATTCATTTATTTTATTGTTTCATAGAAACAATGAGAAAAACAATAGAGAAAATTAAGAAAGCCAGAAGTTTGTTCTTTGAAAAGATTAATAAAATTGGTAAAACCTAGCAGGGTTTATCAAGATGAAAAAAGAAAACGCAACAGCCATTTTAGGGATGAAAAATGAGATACCATTGCAGATCCCCAGACATTAAAATGGATATTAAAGGAATATTATTAATAACTCGATGGCAAAAAATTTAAAAACTTAGGTGGAATGAACAAATTTCTTAAAAAACACAATTTACATTAAGTGACACAAGAATAAATGGGGACTTCTGGTCAAGATGGAGGCATAGGTAGACATGCTTTACCTCCTCATGCAACCACAGCGAGAATAACAAGTATTTCTCAAAACAAATAACAATAGAGCCATCAGAAAAATGAGCTGTATGGAAGTCCAACAACCAAGGATTTAAAGAAGCCACATTCATCCAGATGGTCAGGAGGGGTGGAGAGGTAGAGGTGGGCAGAAAGGTACTGAGATGCAGTGTGGCATGGACAGGCAGCATCAGTGGCAGAATGGGTGGTCCCACATTCACGGGTGGTGGATAACAATCAAGAGGGATACCTCGGGAGCAAGCAACCCCAGCCCCAGACCAGACTGCACAGCCCAGGGTTCCAGCACTAGGAAAATAAATCCCCATAACTTCTGGCTGTAAAAATCAGTGGGGGCTGAGGTGGGGGAAGAAACTGCCAGATTTTCAGGAGAGTTAGTTTAAAGCACCTGCATAGACTAAGAACATACACAAAGCCACGCTTTCTGGGATTCAGCTCCAGGGCAACAGCTGGAAGGGTGCCAGCCACATATGGGAAGATGGTGAAGTGACTGGAAATGGGGCAAGTGCCAGGCAAACTTCCAGAAGCCAGGCAGTGGCACGGTCCCTTCTCTGAACCCATACCCCACAAAGAGCTACAAAGTGGTGAAGCAGGTTGCCTGGTCCTGGTTCCTTTTCTACTATATATCATGTTACTAAGACAAGAAATCAAAGCAACTCTCCCTAATACACAGAAACAAACATAGGGAGGCTGCCAAGTTGAGGAGACAAAGAAATGTGGCCCAAATGAAAGAAAAGAACAAACCCCCAGAAAAAGAACTAAACGAAATGGAGATAACCAACCTATCAGAGGCAGAGTTCAAAACACTGGTGATCAGGATGCTCAAATAATTCATTGAGTACAGCAACAACATAAAGGAAGAAATGAAGGTTACATTAAGTGAAATAAAAATCTACAGGGAACCAACAGTGAAGGGGAGGAAGCTGAGAATCAAACCAATAATTTGGAACACAAGGAAGGAAAAAGCATTCAATCAGAACAGCAAGAATATACAAGAATTTAAAAAAAAAACCAAACCAAGGATAGTATAAGAAACCTCTGGGACAACTTTAAATGTACCAACATCTGAATCATAGGGGTGCCAGAAGAAGAAGAGAAAGAACAAAAATATTAAAACTTAATTGAAAAAACAATGAAAGGAGACTTCCCTAATTTGATGAAAGAAATAGACATACAAGTCCAGGTACACAGAGAGTCTGAAACAAGTTGGACCCAAAGAGGACCACAGCAAGACACATCGTAATTAAAACACCAAAGGTTAAAGATAAAGAGAGAATCTTTAAAGCAGCAAGAGAAAAGGAGAGAGTTACTTACAAAGGAATTCCCATAAGACTGTCAGCTGATTTCTCAAAGGAAACTTTGCAGGTAGGAAGGGACTGGTAAGAAGTATTCCAAGTGATGAAAAGCAAGGACCTACAACCTAGATTACTCTATCCAGCAAAGCTATCATTTAGAATGGAAGGGCAAATAATGTGCTTCCTAGACAAGGTAAAGCTAAAGGAGTTCATCATCACCAAGCCATTATTACCTGAGATGTTAAAGGGACTTAAGAAAAAGAAGATCAAAACTATAAACATTAAAATCACAACAAATTCACAACTATCAACAACTGAATTTAAAAAACAAGCTAAGCAAACAACCAGAACAGGAACAGAATCATACATATAGAGATCATTTGGAGGGTTATCAGCTGGGAGGGGTAAGGGAGAGAATGGGGGAAAAGGTACAGGGATTAAAAAGCATAATTGGTAGGTACAAAATAGACAGGGGGATGTCAAGAATAGTATAGGAAATGGAGAAGCCAAAGAATTTATACGCATGACCCATGGACATGTACTAAGGGGAGGTATTGCTGGAGTGAAGTGGGGTACTGGGCAGAGGAGGGCAAGGGGGGGAAAATTGGGACAGCTGCAACAGCATTGTCGATAAAATATATTAAAAAAGAATAAATGGGAAATACGAAGAGTCTATATCTATTTAAAGAAATTGAATTCATAATTAAAAACCTTCCCACAAAGAAACTCCAGGCCCAAATGGTTTCATTTTTCCAAATATGTAAGAAATAAATAATACCAATCTTACACAAAGACTTACAGAAAATGGAAGAGAACTAAACAAGACCTAACTCATTTGATGATGCTAAACTCAAAAGCTATTATCAAAAAAAAAAAGAAAGAAAGAAAAAGAAAAATGAGACATTCCTCATGTACAAAATGCAAAAAATCCAACAAAATATTAGCAAATCTGTTACAGCAATATATAAAGAAATAATATATCAGTTCAAGTGGAATTTATCCAAATAACACAAAGTTAGCTCAACAGTAAAAAAAAAAAAAATCAAGATACTTCTTCACATTAATAGGAAAAAAAAGGAGAAAAATCATGATGACAGCTCAGTAGATTCACAAAAAACTTGACAAAATTCAACATTAATCCACAAAAGATTAGTACAAGAGTCAAATAAGATGATATACTTGAAAGTGTTTAGTAAACTGAAAGATGCTATCTAAGTGGAAAGCATTTTTATTGTCATCCCCCTGCTGTGACACCCTGAGATATATAGGCCCCTTTCTGATAAGGGTTTCTTGGGACCTGGACACTTTTTTCTTTTCTTTCCTTTCTTTGCTTTTTCTTTCTTTCCTTTCTTTACCTTTTCTTTCCTTTCTTTCTCTTCCCTCCCCACCCCTCCCCTTCCCTTCCCTCCCCTTCCCTTCCCTTCCCTCCCCTCTCCTCCCCTCCCCTCCTCTTCTCTGTCCTTCCCTTCCCTCAGTGGAAATACCTTTCTTAAAATTAACAAAGACACCCTGGTTGGTGTGGCTCAGTGGATTGAGTGCCAGCCTGCAAACCAAAGGGTTGCTGATTTGATTCCCATTCAGGGCACATATCTGGGTTGTGGGCCAGGTTCCCAGTAGAGGCGCGCGAGGGGCAACCACACATTGGTGTTTCTTTCCCTCTCTTTCTCCCTCCCTTCCCCTCTGTCTAAAAATAAATAAACCTTTAAAAATTTAAAAATTAACAAAGATATATAGTTAATAGTAGAAATAATTATTAATAACTTCTGCATTCCTGGATATATAAGTATTTGTGCAAGAATTACTTCACCCTCATCTGATGTCTTCCCACTTTGGGCCATCGAAGCTGTCTGTGGCTGAGCTCACTCAATAGTTCTACATCTTCCAGCCTCCATTGCACTAAGATGTGGCCCTATGAGTGAGTTCTTCCTAATGGACTGTTAGAAAAAATGATGTCTGAAACTTCCAGACCAGGCCCATATAAATCTCCAGCAAGCAGTCATCCATGCTCACTCTCCATCTTTCAGTTTGATGCAGGTCAGGATGGTAGCTTTCAAAGTGAGGCTAAGGATAGGTCAGACGGAAAAAAACAAGGTTCCAGAATTACCATTGGACTGCCTGCCAATAAAGAATGTGCATTTTAGTTTTTACATGGGCTGATTTTAGAACCAATTTACATTTGGGTTTTTTTAAATATCACCCAAAGACACGTGTATTGATTTTTAGAGAGAGGTGAAAGGAGGGAGAGAAACATCGATGCAACAGAAAAACACCGATCAGTTTCCTGTCATATGCGCCCCAACTGGGGACCAAATGTACAACCTAGGCATGTTACCTGACCAGAATCAAACCCGTGACCTTTCAGTTTACTGGACAATGCTCCAACCAACTGAGCCACACTGGCCAGGGCTGAGTGTTTAAAAAAATTATTTTTGTTGAATTTATTCGGGTGATGTTGATTAATAAAATTATATGGGTTTCAGGTGTACGGTTCTATAATACATCTTCTATATATTGTATTGTGTGTTCACCACCCCAAGTTAAGTCTCCTTCCATCACCATTTATGTCCTTTATCCTCTTCTATCTCCTCGCTATCCTTCTTTCCCTCTGATAATCACCATACTGTTGTCTCTGTCTATGAGTTGTTTTTTTTCTTTCCTCGATCCCTTCACCTTTTTCACCAAGCCCCCAAACCCCCTCCTCTCTGATAGCTGTCAGTCTGCTCTCTGTATCTATGAATCTGTTTCTATTTTGTTTGTTAGCATATTTTGTTAACTAAATTCCACATTTAATTGGAATTATATGGTACTTGTCTATTCTGACTGACTTATTTCACTTAGCATTTTACTCTTCAGGTCCATCCATACTGTCACAAAAGGTAAGATTTCCTTTTTTACTGCTGAGTAGTATTCCATCATGTAAATGTACTACAGCTTTTTAATCCACTCATCTACTGATGGGCATTTGGGTTGATTCCAAATCCCCAAACTGGCTATTGTAAATAACACTGCAATGAACATAGGGATGCATATATTCTTTTGAATTAAGGCTTCAGGTTTCTTCAGATATATTTCTGGAAATGGAATTGCTGGGTTTCATAAGCAGTTCCATTTTTTAATTTTTTGAGGTTGTTCCATACTCCATTAAAAGAAATAAATGTTTTTTTAAAAGATTTTATTTTTATTTTCTTTTTAGAGAGAGGGGAAGGGAAGGAGAACGAGAGGGAGAAACATCAATGTGTGGTTGCTTCTTGAGCACCCCCACCACGAACCTGGCCTGCAACCCAGGCACGTGACCCGACTAGGAATCAAACCAGTGACCCTTTGGCTTGCAGGCTGGAACTCAGTCCACTGAGCCACACCAGCCAGAGCTATTCTTCGTTTTGTTTATGTGGTGTATCACATTTATTGATATTGTACCAACCTTGCATCCCTGGGATAAATACCACTTGATTGTGGTGTATGATCTTTATAACATATTGCTGGATTTGGTTTGCTATTATTTTGATGAGGATTTTAGCATCTTTGTTTATTAGGGATATTGACCTATAATTTTCTTTCTTTGTAGTGTCTTTATCTGATTTTGGAATTAGGGTAATTGCTGGCCTTGTAAAATGAGCTTGGGAGTCTTCCCTCCTCATGAATTTTTTGGAATAGTTTGAAAAGGGTCGATGTTCTTCTTTGAATGTTTGATAACATTTATTTATGAAGCCATTTAGTCCATGAATTTTATTTGTTGGGAGTTTTTAGATTACTGCTTCAATTTTATTTGTTGTAATCTGTCTGTTCAGATTTTCTGAGTCTTTCTGATTTAATTTTGGAAGATTATATGTTTCTAGGAATTTATCCATTTTCTCCAGATTATCCAGTTTATTGGCATATAATTGTTCATAATATTTTCTTACAATTTTCTTTGGTGTCAGTTGTTCTTCTCTTTCATTTCTGATTTTTTATTTATCTGGGTCTCTCTCTTATTTTCTTGATGAGTCTGGTTAAAGGTTCATGAATCCTCTTTATCTTTTCAAAGAACAAGCTTTAGTTTCATTGATCTTTTGTATTTTTTTTGGACCTATTTTGTTTATTTCTGCTCTGATTTTTATTATTCCCTTTGTTTTACTCACTTTGGGTTTTGTTTATTTTTTTCTAGTTCATTTAAATGTAAAGTTAGATTGTTTATTTGATATTTTTCTTGTTTCTCGAGGAGCACCTGTAATGCTATGATTTTCCCTCTTAGCACTGCTTTCACTGCATCCATGGAATTTGGGTTGTGTTTTCATTTTCATTTGCTTCAAAGTATTTTTTGATATCTTTTTTAATCTTATTGTTAACTCATTCATTGTTTAGTAAGATGTTGTTTAACTTTCATGTCTTTCTGTGTTTTTCAAGTTTTTTTCTTGTGATTAATTTCTAGTTTCATACCTTTGTGGTCAGAGAAGATGCTTGATATGATTTCAGTCTTCTTAAATTTATTGAGACTTGTTTTGTGGTCTAACTAGTGGTATATCTTAGAAAATGTTCCATGTGAACTTAAAAAGAATGTATATTCTGCTGCCTTAGGACGAAATGCTCTTAAGATGTCAATTCAATCCATCTGATCTAGTGTATCATTTAAGGCCACTATTTCCTTGTTGATTTTCTGTCTGGAGGATATATCCATTGACGTCAATGAGGTGTTAAAACCCCCTACAATGACTGTATTATTGTCATTCTCTCCCTTTATGTTCATCAAGATCTGCTTTGTATAGTTAGGTGCTCTTTTTGGGGTGCATAAATATTTACAAGGGTTATATCCTCTTGTTGGACAGCTCTCTTTATCATTATGTGATGTCCTTCTTTGTCTCTTACCATAGGCTTTGTTCTAAATTCCATTTTGGACCACACGCTTTTCAACTATTCAATAAATACCCTCAGAACAGGACTCAATTGTCATGCATAGCAGACCACGATAGAATAATAAAATAATGACAACCACACGGTCTACACTGCCATTGTTACTTGAGGGCTTACTGAATGCTGGGCCTTGAGTTAGGTGCACTTCATGCACTACTTTATTTTTTCTTCACAGCAACACTAAGAAGGACACTAATATTTTCTCTACCTTATAGAAGAGAGAATTAGGATTAGAGAGTAAATACCTTGCTCAAGGTCTCACATATAAGTCATGACAGAGTCAAGAATCCAGACAAGGCTTACTTGAGCTTCAGCTTTTAAACCCTACCCTGCCTTGCCTTCTGTAGTTTTATCTGGGGAAGTTCCCAGCTACAGTTAGCTTCTGCCCTCCTGTGCTTCCAGAGAGACCCAAGCCTCTTCTATTTCCTTTTTCTGCATTCCGAGCACTGTGTTAATGCTACATTAATAGGAAAAAAAACCCTCTTTAAATGTGCTTTGTTGATTTTGTAAATTCTCAGATAGCATTTTAAATTATAAAAGTAATGCACATTCACATTAAAAATATTAAAACCATGAGAATGAGCGTAAAGTGAACAGTATTGTTCCCCTTCCCCACAATTCCCCAATCACATTTTTTGGGCCAAATCACTGTCAACAAATTTTCTATATTCACCCAGGACTTTTGTATGTATATACAAATACACATACACCTATATTTTTTCTTTTAATTTACTCATTTTTAAAGATTTCAACTATAGTTAACATACAATATTATATTAATTTCAGATATACAGCACAGTAATTAGACATTTATATAACTTATGAAGTGATCACCCCAATAAGTCTGGTACCCATCTGACACCACACAAAGCTATTCATATACACATATTCTTTTTTTATTTAAAAATTTTTTAAATTACAGTTTCCATTCATTATTATCTTGTATGTTTCACATGTACAGCATAGCAGTTAACCAATCATATACCTTACAAAGTTTTCTCCCTGATATTTCCAGTACCCAAGTGCCACTATACAGAGTTATTACAATATTATTGACTATATTTCCTATGCTGTACTTTACATCTCCATGGCTAATTTGTGACTACAAATCTGTACTCCTTAATCCCTTCATCTTTTTCACCAGTCCCCCAAACCACCACCCCCTCCTCTCTGGCAACCATCAGTCTGTTGCTATGAGTCTGTTTCTGTTCTTTGTTCATTTATATTGTTCCTTAAATTTCATACATAAACGAAAGCATGTGGTGTTTATCTTTCTCCGACTTCTTTCACTTGACATAATGCACTCTAGGTCCACCCATGCTGTTGCAAATGGTAAGACTTTGTTCTTTTTAATGGCCAAGTAATATTCCATTGTATACATGTACCACAGCTTTTTTATCTACTCATTTGTTGATAGGCATTTGGGTTAATTCCCTAGCTTGACTATCAAAATAACACTGCAGTGACATAGGAGTGCATATATTCTTTCAAATTAGTGTTTTGGGTTCTTTTGGATATATATATATATATCCATCCAGAAGTGGTATTGCTGGGTCATAAGGCAGTTTCATTTATAATTAATTGAGGAAACCCCTTACTGTTTTTCACAGTGGCTGCACCAGTCTGCATTCCCACCAACAATGCACTAGGGTTCCCTTTTCTCTACACCCTCACCAACACTTGCTGTTTGTTGATTTATTGATGACAGCCATTCTGATGGGCATACTCACATATTTTTAAAGTAAGCAGATGGGTCATCTATGCCTGTCACTTTTTTATTTATTTAATAATGCACCTTGGAGAGCTCTCTATAACAATGTGTTCAAGTTTATGTCATTCTTTTAATAATATGCATAATATCCCATTCTATACCATAATTTATTTAACTAGACTTCTACTGATGAATATTTGAATCTTTACATTTAAAAATATTACAAATAATGATGCATCAAGCAATTATATCCATACACGTTATGCATGTGTATAAATATTTCTGTAGGAAAAATTCAGGAAGGTGGAATTACTGAATTGAGGGGTATCTATATTTAAAAGTTTGATAGATATTTAAATAACCCTATAAAATTTTGCATCAGTTGGTACTTCCAAAATAGTGTGTGATGGTGTCTGTTACCCTTCATCAAGTGTTTCAAAATTTGGAGATCTGTTTCAGCTATACTTACTGAGCACCTCTTGTGTGCTTTAGACACTGCACTAGGCTTGGGAATTTGAAATGCAATCTGTGTAGTTAGAGGAAGATTTGTTGGTGAATTACTGCTCCTTTGGGACTAAGAGCTTTTACCCTTTTAGGAACAGGAAACTGCAAGCTGGTGAGGTATTTAGTTTCAATTTAGCTTAATGGAAACCTGTTAGTGAGTTTTAAAATAAGGGCCAAGACAACTGAAATGGTAAACAAAGTCCCCTGGGCCCACGCAGGAGGATGCTGCCTCTGTGGGTTTTCATGCTTCGAAGAGCCCCTCTTTCCAGGAACAATCATGTTTCAACATTGAACTCTTTGGTGGAGATGTGATCTGTTGGAAGGTTCAGTCATCCCTATGGTGGGTGCTTCCTAGTAGGCAAAGGGCAACATAAATCCTGTGTGGCAGAGGGCAGTGCACGGTCTATAAATGGGAATATAATGCTGCCAACTGTCATGTCTTGGGCATAAACTCTGGTCAGTCACCATTCTATGAACTTTACGTGCGACTTGTTTAAATTCTGCTAACAAGTCCATGGTTGTCTGAGAAGATGTTGTTATGATGCCCATATTTAAGGTAAGAATGCTGAAATTCTTACCTTAAATGAGAATGAGAAGATAAGTAACTTGCTTAGAGTCATAGAACTAACAGAGAGTGACCTCAAAACCAGGTATGATTGACTTCTGTTATATCTTCACGATTCGGAACAACTTAAGAATTTTTTACCTCCTTATCCTTAAAATATGCTCAAGTAGCTGGCAGGTGTAGCTCAGGGGATTGAGCATCGGCCTGTGAATCAAAGGGTTGCCGGTTCGATTCCCTAGTCAGGGCACATACCTGGGTTGTGGGCCAGGTTCCCAGTAGGGGGCGCATGAGAGGCAACCACACATTGATGTTTCTCTCCCTCTTTCTCCTTCCCTTCCCCTGTCTAAAAATAAAATAAATAAAATAAAATAAAATATGCTCAGGGACAAATGGATTTCTTACACTATTCTATGGGTCATATACCAAAACAGCTCAAGTACAGGTAAATGCCAATAATAAAAGGCAATAATAATCACCTGTTACACTGACCAGAATTTTTATTTTCATAGCACCCTCCCAACAACTGTGGGAAGAAAAGACTTGGAGATGAGGTGGATGTTTTGTTCGGTAGTTTGGGATTCTACTCATGGCTGATGGGGAGCCTTTGAAAGCTTTAAATAGGGAGAGTGACATGATCAGATTTGTTTTAGAAAGATCACTTATAGATAGTGATGAGTTTGGGTCAAATCCTGATTATTGTTGGGTCAGTTACCTGATCTCTCTATGCCTCAGTTTCCTTATCTGTAAAATGTGAATAATGGTAGCTCCTACCCTGTAGGATGTTTGTGAAGATCAACGAGATAGTTTTAAAAGATAAAGTACTTAGACTGGCCCAGACTGATTACTCAATAGCTGAAAATGATGATAATGATGTAATTATCAGAGAGAAATAAGAGTCAGAGAAATCAAATGTAGTTAGGCAAAAGATAGTAAGGACCTGACTTAAGAAGGGATTTAACTGGAGAGGATAGTTAGAAAAGATATCAAAGAGAATTGTTAGGCTTTGAAAAATGGCTATTGGGAGGGTGAGGAAAAGGCAGGTATCTTTGATAGCTCTCAGTTTCCAACCTGGGTGACTGAATGGATGGTGGTTCACTGAGTGAGATAGGAAATACTAGAAAAAAATGGAAATTTGGGGTGGAAAATATAATGATTGGGTGGAAAAAGAACATAATGAGGTCAGTGTTTAAGATTTTGAGTTTGAGTACTCTGTCATCAATTTAAATGTGAGTTTCTAGGAAGTCGAAGCTACAGAAATAGATTTGAGTTTCATCATAAGGTAGAAGATGAAGCTATGGGTGGGAATATTTTACACACTCCCCAAGGGAGGAGTATGTAGAATAAGAAGACTATGGGGTCACATATATTCCTTCCATATAGGGGTCAAGGATATTGAAAGGAACTATTGGAGAGGTTCAAGATATGGAAATGAAGTTGGAGAAGAAGTTTCAGCCCTGGCTGGTGTGGCTCACTGGACTGAGCAGCAGCCTGTGAACCGAAAGAGCACTGGTTTGATTCCCATTTGGGGCACATGCCTGGTTTGTGGGCCAGGTCCCCGGTTGGGAGCATGTGGGAGGCGACCCATCTAAGTATCTCCCGCACATTCATGTTTCTCTCCCTTTCTCTTTCCCTTTTCCTCTCTCTAAAAGTAAATAAATAAAATCCTTAAAAATAAAGGTTCAAGAAGGAGTGAGTGAGCCCTCAGCAATATTAGGTCCTGTAAGAGAACTGAGCAGTGACTACTAGACAGCTGTGTTGTTACCAGCTGCTGCCCTTAGGATGCGCACACTAAAATCTCTAACAATAAGAATAGAAAAGTGTTCTAGTATGAAGGACTTCTGGCTGGGACCTCTATTATCCCATTGATGACCTGGGTTAATTTGGCTGCAATGGTGGCTGGGGAGGTGGGGGTGATTCCTCTTTCTGCATCACTCCTTGGCCAAATAAAATAACCTTTCCAAGAGAAGAGGATCTCCTTTGGTTAATAGTATAAGAATGATGGACCTTCCTTGCTGGAATCTCCAAGTTGCGTCCTGTGTGTATTGCAATATTATGTTTCCTTTTGCAATACTGTCCCTGTTTTCAGATCTATACTCAGAGACAGCAGAGTGTCTATTTGACCAGTTCTTATGGTGGTGATGGAGGGTGGGGCAGAGCTTTGCTTCAAGTGAGGAGAAGAAGAACAGAGGGAGGCAGGAGAAAGGTGATAATATGTCAGGGTTAGATGAAGGACTAGCAGAGGCTAACTGGGTAGGGTTTTTTTAGGCATAGACAATGGGAACAGGGAGGGGGAAGGGGAAGATGGTGTTCCTTTGAAGGAGGAATGGTAAAAGCACAAGCGTAGAGGTGGAAAAGCACAGGCCAAGCTCAGGAAATGCGAGTAGCCTCACTGGGCTGCATCTCAACGTCCTGGCACATGAAGGGTGGGAGAGCAGGCGCGAGTGGAGACTTATAGCCAGATGGTAGAGTCCTGAGGGCCAGGGCAGGGAGTCTGGGCTTTCTTCTTCTGTGGTTTGATGGATTCTGGGAGGAATCATCAAAAGCTTTTCAGGAATTCAGGCTTATGTGTCTCAAGCTTCTCCTTCTGGAAGACCAAGGGCCCATAGTGGCAGCCTGACATTCAATCTCCTTTGCATTGGTTGGGAAGTCAGGGCTGTAGCTGATTTCATTGGCCTGTTTTGCATTTATTATAGTGTGGCTTTTATAGTGTGTTAATTGAAATATTTCCAACTGCCAAAAACAATTACACTCAAATTGCCTTGTCAGTTCTTTTATTGCCAGATAAATGTTTTACAGACATTTATGGGGGCAGTGGTAACTGGATCTCATTTTCCATTTAAGGCTGGCAGTTTGGGTTAGGATTGGCCCTCCAGTACTCTGATGTGGGCCAGAAAGCTGTTGGGCATTGTGGGGCTTCCATCTCGTTACCTTAGGGATCAGGGGCCCTTTAAAGAAAAGCAGCCTTCTGGCTCATGCAGTTTAGCCTCAGAGAAGGGTTCTCATCACTGGAAACCTTGGTAACTTGGCAGAAATTTGAATCCTGCTGCCTGCCCTGCCAGCAACAATCCCAGCTCAAGCAGACACACTCTACTCTCCCCCTGGAGTCCCTTTTCTCCCCTCCACTGCCAAAGCCTCTCCCACAGACTATCACATAAGGGCGGTACGAACCCATCTAGTTGAATTCCCTCACTTTGCATTTGGGAAATGGAGGCCCTGAGAGTTCCCCAAGATCACACAGGTAGTCAGCAAGATCGGGGAGCAGAGGTCTCTTTCCCGTGTACCATGCTGTCACCAATGTGCCCTTTGGCTTCTCTGCTGCCTTGCCCCCTCCTCCAGTGCTTTGGGCTGGCTTTTTCCAAGAGCCTCTCCCTCACATTTCCAACCTTCACTGATTTCCTTCTTGTTCGATCATCTGGAACACCTCTAGTTCTGTATAGCTACTGCAGGGTTTTCATTTGTTTGGTGGAAATTTTACTGTCTCTGTCACTGTTCTCATCTAGACTTTCTACCTGCTGTGTGCTTCCGAAAAACATTTTCTCCACTTGGACACCCCTACTTGTCCTTTGATAGCCAGCTAAGAAATTGCCACCTCTGGAAGCCTTTCTTGTGTACCTCAGGCTGGGTAGGTGCCTCCATGCATTCATATAGCACCCTGTGCATGCATCTCTCTATTGCTGGCCCAGAGCAGGCTTTCAAAGGCACATATGCCAAGTGAGTGAGTGAGTGAGTGAGTGAGTGAGTGAGTGAGTGAGTAAGTGAGTGAGTGAACAAGTGAGTAAATGATGAACCCTGATCATACTCTTCTGTCCTCCATAGACCCTGAAACTGGGATAGGAACATCATCTCTCTTCATCTTTGAACCATTGCTTAGGTTAGTACCTGACACATTAAATAATAGATGCTCAATAAATGCTTAGAATTGAGCATGCTGGTATTGAGAGCATAAAAATTGAGCATGTAGAACTAGACGGTCATCTAATCTAATCCCATGCATTTTACTGATAAGGAAACTGAGACCCAGAGAAGAAAATCATTTTTCCCAGGGTCATCATTACTAATGGGTTTGATGGTATTCATTCATTTATTCAAAAAGTATTTTTGAACACCTGCTATGTTATGAGACAGCAGTGTACAAAACAAAGTGCCTGCTCATAAAGAACATACATTCATCCCAAACAAGTGTTTAGGAATATAATCTGCCCTTTTAAAATTCCCTTAATGCCTAGTACAGAGCTGAGCACTTAAATTATGCTTTAAAAAAAATGGTTTTTGATCCCTGGCTGGTGTGGCTCAGTGGATTGAGTGCCGGCCTGCAAACCCAAGGGTCGTTTGGGCACATGTCTGGGGCACATGTCTGGGTGGCAGGCCAGGTCCCTGGTAGAGGGTGCATGAGAGGCAAGCACACCTGATGTTTCCCTCCCTTTCTTTGTCCCTCCTTTCTCCTCTCTAAAAATAAATAAATAACATCTTTTAAAAAAATTGTTGAACTAGTTGCAAATAAGACATGCCCAGTGCTACAATGCCTGGTTGCTGATGGGACTGACTGGGGTTGCCTCAGACAGAGGATCTCCTTGGCTGGGCTAAGAAGCATATGTTGCCCTGGTGGGTGTGGCCCTGTGGTTGGAGCATCATCCCATAAAGCAAAAAGTCATAGGTTTCCTTCCCAGTCAGGGCACATGCCTTGGTTGTGGGTCTGGTTCCCAGTCGGGGCGCTTATAAGAGGCAAGCCTCCTGGGCAGAAGCCTCCCTGTGATAGTGTCTCTAATATCCTCATGGAGATTCACTTACAACTTACCTTCTGTTTCTGTTCTTTCAGAGCATCACTGTGGGCAGAGGAGCCAGGAAGAGAGTAAGTACTGAAACTACCACCATCTCTCAGCAAGAAGCTAATAGCACTTTTTCTCTTCAAATTATTAGCTATATACTTTTTAGAAAATTCAAATGAGCAAAAAGAATATGAAAATCACCCTTAAGCCTCCCAACCCCAGAAACCTCTTAGTTAATATGGGATATTATATCCTCTCTGATGTTTTTATGCATACTATAAAAATTACATGTATTTATTTTTAACTAGGATTTCAAACTGTATGTTATTTTATAATCTCCTTTTTACATGATATATTTAGAGTACCTTTCATTACTAACAAACACTTTTATAGCATCATTAATATTTAGTGCATAGTATTTTATCATATGTTTCTTAAGGCCATACCATAATCAGTTCAACCATGCCCTATTGTTAGACATTTAGATGTTTCCTCTTTTTCACCATTGCAGTTAATCCTCCAACAAACATTCATGCATCTAAATCCTTAGGCATATCTTTGGTTATTTCTTTAATATAAATGTCTACATATAAAACCCTGAGTGAAAGAGTATAAATGCTTATTAGGCTTTTGATAAATATTTCCAAATTGCTCTTTTGAAAGGTAGTGCTAATTTATGGTTGCTCATTTTCTCCCAACCTCACCAACACTGGATATTAGTTTTATTTGGTTTTCTTTTCATTTGTTGTTTTTTTGTTTTTTTAGTTTTCACCAGTTTTATAGTGAAAAACTGCATTGTTTTATTTTGTACATCTTTAATTGCTTGTGATGGTGAATATTTTTTGCTATGTCATGGGCCACGCTGGCAAGGTGTTTAACTGTCTATCAGGGAAAGGAAAAACTTCTAGTGCTTGATTATTATTATTATTATTTTTTTGATCCAAGGGATCTGATGGGACTATGAGGCTTAAAGTTACCAAGTACTGAGAGTATTGCTCTAAGAGTAAACTCAAGGTGGCAAATTGGAAGGTAATATAGGAATTAAAGTTGAAGTAGTGCAAAGAATAGCTGAATGTCCTTTCATATTGCAGAAAGCCCTGTCTCGGGCTGCTAATCCTGGCCATCAGCTTCTGGGCTGTGTGGGAAGCACTGGGGAGCAGCCATTTCTTCTTGTCCACTACTGGGACCAAAGGCCCACAATGTTCCAGCTAAGGCCTGACCCCCAGGGCTGAGGTGGCCATAATCTTTCAGGCAATGAGAAGTCTGGCCTGAGCAGTTCCTCTGGACTGTCATGAGTGGTGTGTTGTATATTTTGTATTCTACATATCACGGCCGAGCTTGGCTTCTGAGTTTACTGAATGAAGGGGCTTCCTGCAGCATGCTCACTTATCCAAACAGATCAGGCATTCCTGATTATCACATGAGGTTTCTGTCCAGGATGAAGATTCAGGGACTGAAGTGGGAGAAGGGGCAGATGAATGGGCCCAGTCCAAAGCCACAGTCAGACCACCTGACCAGCTGGACCTGACCGATGCGGTAAGTTAGCAGCATCCGACTCTTGCTCCTTCTATCTCCTCCAGCCTCAGAGTGTGTTCTTCCATAGTACTGACTAGAGCCTGCAAGAACCTGGGTGTGAGGTGTCTGCTGACATTCTGGGGGGTCCTCCCAAGCCTCAAAGTGGAGTGGGGGCACTCCATGTATGACCCTCTTAGTACTCCTTTTTCCTTAGGAGCTAAAAGAGGAGTTTACGAGAATTCTGACCGCCAACAACCCACATGCACCCCAGAACATCGTCAGGTACAGCTTTAAAGTAAGTCATCCCTGCTTCTCATTTGCTGTGTGACCTAAACAAGTGCAAAATACCAACCTTTTCTAGATTTCTGTGGTCCTCTTATATGGAACAGGGGGGTTAGGCATTTGGTGTCTCTGAGTATCTATCCAGCCCTGGCATCCACTAAGTACAAGGCGTGCCCTGTGGTGATGACTCTGTGTGACCTGAGGTGAAAGAGGTGAGCCAGGACCCCTTGGCCTAGATGTAGGAGCGAGTGATAGGTAAATCAAAGTTGGAAGCAGAAGGTATTTAAAAATATATCTTTAATGAGAACTTTAAAAAAATCTTTATTCCATTTTCCTCCTCTTTTTTAAACTGGAATGCAGTGAAAACTTCAGGCTAACTAAGGATTGGGTGAGTTATATTTCTCTTAACAGATAGACTGTCTTAGGTCTTAGAAAGTGAAGGCAGACTGCATTCTGACTCCAGCCCTTTTGAAGATTCGTGGTCTGACTCAGTCCCTTCTCTTCTTAGGAAGGCACATATAAGCTTATTGGCTTTGTGAACCAACTGGCAGTTCACTATAGCCTGGTTGGGAACCTGATCCCCAAAGACTCGGATGAAGGACGGAGGCAGCACTACCGTGATGAGTTAGCAGCAGGTAGGCCCCTGGGTATGCCCAAGGCTGTAGTCAGGTCCCCTTTTTCTGGTTACTCTAGGGAGTAGATTGCTAAGTCAGAAATTTGCAGAGTATCTACTTATGTAAAATCCAACAGCTGGCTGTTCTGGATAGGTCTGGAAGCTAATCCATGAGGCTCAGACCAAGGAGAACTCTGGGGCAGAGGGAGGTCTGAAAGGGAGGAACCCAAAAGCCCTGCCCTGCCAGGGGATGGGAAAGTGGGCCTGGACTTTGAGCTTATCAGCAATATCCTACCAAGGTTCTCAGGAGTCCGCCAAGTTGGTGTTTTCAGAAACAGAAGTCCTTGAAGAGGAAGAAGAGCCCAAGGAAGCAGAAGCTGAAGCTGGGAGTCAAACAGATGTGCCTGCAGCAGCGGTACAGTGTAGTGTTGCTCTCCAACCCGCCTGCCCCTTCCTGTCCATCTGTGGATGGGGGGCGCTTCAGGGCTGACTCCTTGTGGGTGGGGCTCAAAGTGGGAAGTTAGAAGCTGTAGGTACCAGTGCCTCTGGCATCATCACCTTCTCCCACTGCCATCCTATTCCAGGACATGACTTCTCCCCACTCCCAATTCCCCACCACATTGTCCTCATGGCTGAATACTAGTCCTATGATTCTTTCCCCACCAGGCAGCTGAAAAATTGACTGAAGAAGAACTGATGACTCCTAAGCAGCCCAAAGAGCGAAAACTCACCAACCAGTTCAACTTCAGTGAGAGAGCCTCACAAACCTTCAACAACCGTCTCCGGGTAGAGCAGCCCCTACCCTGGCCCTTTTACCTCGCAACTCTGCATTGTGCATGGGAGGGAAGAAGCAGGCCTGATCTCAGCCCCAGCAGCCCTTAGCCTGGCAGGGTGACAGGGTAGACACCATGGTTACTCTCTCCAAGGAGAGCTGGGGGCATGTGTTCAGGTCCTTGTACACCATCCATGCAGGAGTTCAGAGGGTGTAACAAGGAGAATGAAACCCTCCACTGAGACAGTGAAACTTGAATTGGCCTTGAAGAGGAGTTCAGGTTCTGGGGAAGAGACAGGAAGCCAGGATGTGCCGGGGAGGTGGGGCTAGGAGCCAGTTTGACTGAAGTTGACAGTCCCCATGACAGAATACGAAAGGCTAGAATATTCCCTGGCTCATGAGTGTGGAGGACCCTCAGTCCCAGGGAGAAAGAACCTCTCAGGATTTCAGGTGAGGGACTCATGGGTCTAAGGCAATGTTCTACAGAAACAAATCTGTGAGTGAATGGCAGAGGTCTACAGGATGGGTTTTTGGCAGCTCTTAATCACCCTATGCAGTCCCTATGCTCACATTTGGTAATCTGGGCGATACACATCAGGGAGGGGGTACATTTTCCTGGTGAAGCCAGAGACCGCAGTATGAGGGGGAAGACTTCTCAGGGTGAGGGATATTAAGTAGCCCAATGGCCTGTCAGAGGTTGGCCTCTGTGTCCTGCATCTATGTGGAGGCTGGCCACAACAAGGCCTGATTTCTTACAGATGAGTCCATCCCCCACTTGGGGTGTTCTTGGTTGAAACTGGCACAATAGCCTTCACCACCACCCCTTTCTAGCTTAGGCTTTTTCTGAAGGAGACGTGGATGAGAAATGCAGGCTTTCACTGCATCATTTGGTCACTTTACTGCCCTGGCTCTGGCCTGGGCCCTGTTTACTTCCCCAGCTCTGTGTCCCATACCACCCTCAGCTCCAATAGAAACGCTTCATCCATGGACATACTGTTGGGTTAAATGAGAAGGAGCTAAGGACTTTCTGTAGGTTTCCTGTTCTCATTATTCTCTAGGACCGAGAATGTCAGATGGAGCCTCCTCCCAGGACAAACTTTTCAGCCACAGCCAATCAGGTGAGACCCTGAGCCAGTCTAAAAACCATCACCTCCCCCCACCCCATCCCTCCTTGTCTGGCTTGGCAACAAGGGAGACTGGTGTGGTCAAAGAGTCCTCTGACAGTCTGCCCTCCTCACCCATCCACCTCCCTGCTCCTTGTTCAGGCTCTGAACAGCAGGCACATGAGACACTAGATTCCCACCCAGTAAGCTCTGAATCAGATAGTGAGTCCCCACCCAGTGAGCTCTCGACCAGCCACATGACTCCCAGGGCAAAGCTGACCAAGGGGGAAAGAGGTACGGCTTCTGGAAGTTCTAAGACTGGGGGAAACATTTGTTTCCATGGACCCTGTAACCCATGGCATGCCGTGGCTGACTCTGAAGTATTAGCACTCTAACCCTGTTCTTCCAGCAACCTTCAGTATTCCTGCTGACTCGCCTTCCCCCTCAAGTTCTACTGGATAGGCATGCTGATCTGAGCAGAATATAGTGCCAAGAGATCAGAGTTTAGGCCCCCACTCTGATGCTCATACTGGAAGATCCTGGCCAAACCATGTTACCCTCAATGCCTGTTTCTTTTCGTGTCAAATCAGGACAACAAGCAGCCTGACAGGGTTGTTGGAAGGTCCTGAATGAGATATCATTGAAGCACATTGCAGTGTGGAGTACTAGCCCATAGGTGAATTATTAAACGTAAGGTGTGCCTATCCGGCCTCCAGGTGGCACTGACTGCCCAGTTCTGGAGAGCACATAGTGTGATCTGGGGCATTTCCCAGCCTCAGATCCTAGCTGCTTCCTCTGCTGCTATCCTTGGGCTTCTCTTGCTGTCAGATCCAGTTAGCAGGGGTTCCCTAACATTTTGTTTATCTTTTTATGCTGAGAACGTATGGTCAGCGCTGTAGACAGCCAGCCTGAACCACCAAGTTTATACTATCTCCATGAGGGAAGTTGTTTTTTTAAATTTCCTAGTTCAGAGATGTGTAAGTCACCAATAACTATGTGAGTTAGGCTCATGTTTGCCCATTTGTTTTGCCTGGTGGAGGTTGTAGGCTGAAATAATACTAATCTCCAGCTGACAACACAGCCCCTGGGCTGCAGGGTGGAAAGCCCAGCCCAGAGGTGTCCTTAGAGCTCTTCCATCTCATGGCTAGCAGGGAAGATGGATGTTGAATACATAATTACAGTGGGCCAAGTACAAGGTGATGTGGAGGCATGTGACAGGAATTGGCATGATCAACCCTTCAAGACCTAAAGGCTGAAGAGGAGCTGGCTGGCTGAAGAGTTTGCCCTGCATTGATCCTTTTCATCTTACCCTTGTCTAGTGGGAGATCTATGATGCCTACATAGAGGAACTTGAGAAGCAGGAAAAGACCAAAGAGAAGGAGAAGACAAAGACACCAGTGACTAAAAAAATGGGAAAGATGGTCATGAGGAAGATGACATCTATGGAGTCCCAGGTTTGGTGAGGGTTACCATGGCTCTGTCACAGAGGATGACCAAGTTGGACCTTGGCTCCTGAGTAGACATAAGCCTGCCTGGCTATCTGGGAGGACTTCACAGGCACGCAAAGGGGTGGGGACTCAAGTTGAAATATGAATAGTTTTTTCCTTGTGGGAAGATGTGAGGAGAGCTACAACTGCCTCTGGCATTCCACACCTCCCCAAAATTTTATATAAGTCTGAAGGCTAGCAGAGATTCATATTGCTGGGTTAGGGGGCAACAGAAGAGAAGAATGATATTGAAAACCTGCTGTGCACCCTGGAAGAGCTGGGGAGTCTTCTCAGGATGGGGTGAGATGTGAGAATAGGGCACCCCCCCCCCCGCATGGACAGGGGCTCATGGAGTTTGGGAGAGTGATGGAGTTTGGGAGAGTGATTTCCTCTTTGACCTTTAGTCCTTGGGTTTACTTCTGCTCAATTTTTTAGGTGAGTCTTGAGGGCCAGCAGCCAAGTCAGAGCTGGTCACAGGTAACAGCAAATCCAAGCCAATGAGTGAGGCGACTGTTTGTTGGATTTACCATGAGGAGCCATGTAGGAGTTGTTACAGAGGTCATAGTTAGGGGACTCACCGTGGAGGTAGCCACATAGTTTTGGCCATCATCGTAGAAGTTACAGTGAGAGGTCACAGCAGGGAGGTTCACCACAGGGAGATGTTGAAGGGCCACATTTTTCCTTCAATAAGGAGAAAGCTGGGACAGGAGGCAGAATCCCAGTATGGAAATCAGGATGAGTTTGACCTGCAATAGGGTGGGAAGAACGAGGCCCACAGGAAGCTAGGGTCTGCGTTCAGAACCTTGGAGAGCTCCCAGAAAGCTCTCAGGAAAATGGCTCTTTCCACCCTAGACTAGAAGCCAGATGAGTTAAAGGAAGCTTTGCTTTCTTTGCTGAGGTAGGCCTACTTCCCCTCAATTCCATGTCCCTGATAAAATCATATTTTAGGAGTAGTTTAAGGATTCCCTGCCTTGGCTGAATAGATACTGCCCCAATTCAGTTTCATTCAACCATAGACCAAGCTCTTGATGGTCATGACCCTGCTGGATATTGGAACCCTGAGGTGAAAGATGAAGTTCCTACACTGCAGGTTGCCCTTTCCAGAGCCTTGACATGTGCTGCACCATTCCCTTAGAGGTTAGGGGCTTCACAGGCATTGTTGGCCTGGGTCAGTGTTCACTTAAAGATCCATCAGGGGGGTGACCATGGGCTCTGTGCTGAGATCATGGTTATAGAAACCTTAACTGGAAGGTGGTCAGATTGGAGAGGACATGGCTCTCATGTGGGGCTGAGAGTATGGGCCCTGGAGTCCACAGACTTGAGTTTATATCCTGGCTTTACCACTTATTAGCTGGGTTTTCCTAAAACATGTTTCCTCATCTGTAAAGATACCCTAATGATACCCACTTTACCAGATTATCATGAGAACCCAAGATAATGTACAGGCCCAACAGAGTATTTTCTTGGTACTGATTTGTAGGTGGTGCCATACCACAGTTGATAGAGCTGGGAGGGTTCACTTGAAGAAGTGATGACTCAGGGGAGGAGTCACTGTCCCCTACATCAAAGGAGCTATTACCAGACATAACAATTCTTTGTGACCAGAGGACAGAGTTAGGACCATGGGCAGAAGACCCAGGGAAGTAGGTTTCAGCCATTAGGCTGTCTGACAACAGAAGATGCTGCCTGACATAGCGAGAGTCGCTTGCCAGGAAGCTGCTGAAGGGAAAGGATTCCTGCTTCGAGTCAGGTAGTAGAGGCAGTAGCTGGGACTAGGTGAACTCTAAGGACTGTGATTGTAAGACTCCAGTGAGTGTCTTTGGCCATTTTTCTGAGATAAGCTTAGAGTTAGTTCGAGGTCTGACAAAAGGTTCTCAAAGGGCAGTTCCCCATATGTGACTTTATAAGCCCCCACCACACTGATCTTCATGTTTCCACTAACACCACTACCACCATCACCATCACCATCACCATCACCAGCTGGGCACCAAGTTAATAATACCATATGCATTAATACATTTATTCCTACAGTGACCCTATGATACAGGAGGTATTATTCATCCCCATTGTATTACAAATAATCCAAGACTCAGAGAAGTTAAGCAACTTGGCCAAAGTTACCACCTGGCTTCTAATCCATGGAATGGGATGGGAATGCACGTCTGGTTGGCTCCAGAACCCATTCTCTTAATAACCACTTTCTGATCCTGACACTCCTGGGAAATCTCATCCTTGAGAGCCATGGGCCTGGCTCTCTGGAGCCCCCTTGGAGGGCAGCCCACTCGGCTGGTTCACTCCTACCATCTGCCCTAAACTCACGGGCTTTTCTTACCAGCCCCAAACTCTTTGCTCCTCTAATAACCTGCTCAGTGGTTCGCCTTGTGGATTTATGGAATTTTACAGAATGACAATCTGTTTTTTGGTTCAAAATGAGTCATTTTTCTCTGACATAAAACTTCCTACTTTCTCTTTGGTCTGGCCAGTACGCAGGGCTCTGGATTGGGAGTCAGTTCTGCCTGCTACTCCCTACGAATAAGCATGTCTCTCTCCCCTCTGGTGGCCCCTGTGTCTCCCTCAACTCTTGACTAAATCTCTGAGGCTTTTAATGGGAGTCTTTTTCATTGCCTGAGCTGCTGCAATCTCAGGTCCCCACCAAAGAAGCCTCCTACCTGCCCTTAACTGCTCTCCACTCTCGTACCCTTCCTGTCTTTAATGCCCTGTCTTGTGCTCAGAGACATGCCTGTTCCTGAATAAGCTCAGAATGAAAGAGCACAAATGAAGCTCTGCCCAAGAGCCATGTATGGCAGTGTAGACTCCTTGTGCTACTTGTGAGCTAGGCATTCCCAGTGGGGTGTGATGGGGTAAGCTGGGCCTTGAGGCATGAAGAGATACTTTTACAGAGCTCTCTGGGGTGGATGGCGTCAGAGGGGCATTGCTGAACCAGTTACAAGGCTGGGCTGTGGCTCGGAATATGACCTTTCATGTGCTGGCTTATAAGAGAAACTGTCACCTCTGTATCCACAGAGTGATGATATCACCAAAGTGACACAAGCTGCTAAAATTGTGGAGAGGATGATCAATCAGAACACATATGATGATGTTGCTCAGGGTAAGATTTGAAGTTCTAATAACTACTATTATTGCCTTCATTAAAAATCCCTCATACAAGTCAGTATTTGAGTGTCCCATGTAGGTCCCATAGGTGCAAAGGGAGAACAAAAAATCCCTCCTTCCTCTGGATATCACTATGGAGACAAGACTTACACAGGTCAACCATGAACAATGGCACAAGAAAAAATGTGTGTAGTAATGAGATCTGACAATGGTACAGCAAAAAACACCTGCACATTAGTGAACCAATGTCATCTTCCAAGAATCCTGGGAGGCAGGCAGAGCTGAGATTATGAACCCCACTTCATACATGAGGAAGCTCAGGCCAAGGCCACCTGTCTAGTGAATGGCAGAGAGGACCCAAAACTAGGTCCTGAGCTTCCTAATTCCGTGCTCTGTTCTCTAGTCTGTCCTGCTTGGGGACAGTATAAATGCTAGGATGCAGACAGAAACTCCTGTGGGGACCCTCGAGAATGGAGGAAGGGAAATGAGGGATGAGTGGCAGCAGTCAAGGAAGGCTTCAAGGAGGGCTGAGCTAGATGCCAAGTGATAAGCAGAGTTTGAGTAGGAGATTAGCAGAAGGGTGGATGTTCCAGGCAGGGGACAGAATGAACAGTGACTCGGTAGTGAAAATGAATTGCAGTGGACTCTGGGGACATTGGACTCTCAGTGACCCAAACAGGGGTTTTGTTGGAAAATGATGAGAGTTCAGGCTAGAGAGGTGATTGGAGCCAGTTATTGGAGGGCCTTGAGTGTCACACAGGGAATCTGAGCTTTCTCTGAAGACAGGTCAAAAATGCTCTCCAGACAGGAACACAGCCCAGTGAGAGCAGGGCCGGAGGAGCATGTGAGTGGGCAGGATACAGAGACAGAGGTGAAGGTGAGGTTCTGGTATGGGATGGAGTGGGCCTCACCACACCTTGCCCAGACTGCACCAAGGGGATAGAGAAAAAGGAGCAGTTACAATAATGAAAAACAAGCACCAGCCTTCCTTGGGAATGGCCTATGTACCAGGCATTATGCTATGCTATTTATATATGTTATTTTATTTAATCCTGACAGCCACAATCTCAAGTAAATACCATTATTTTTTCCATTTTATAGATGAGAAATTCAGGCTGTATTATTGCTACTTGTTCAAAACCACAGCTACTGTGAGGTGTGAGTGGTGCAATGAGGACTCCAACACAGGCCCCTTGGATCCATAGCCTAAGCACTTGAGCACGAGGTTGCAGAGCCACTGAGCTGGAAGAGACATTTCAAATAAACATTCAATAGGTCTATGCTGGTGATTAATTAGTGATGAGGTGAAGAAAAAGATTGATTCAGAAACACTTAAATCCTGGGGGCCTGGGAAATTCTTTGACAGAGCCAGGAAAACGGAATCCTTCCCAGGGCATGAACAGTACATTCCCAAGTGGCTTCTATTTCCCTAAGAGGTTGTGCATTTATTTGGAGCAGCTGCGTCCCCAGAGTTGGCAGCTCCTCGCTGCTGGCTGGTCTCCTGTGCTGACAGCCTAGGGCTCTTCTTGGTGACTTGATGTTTATTGCTCACCCATGGAACATAGAAACTGGGCTGCCAAGACTAGAAGCCTAAACAAGCCCCCTTGTTATCATTCAGGCTGGAAAACGACCTTGAGTGCTTTTCAAAGCTGTCAAAGTACACAGCAGCTCTGAATGAATTTGTCACTCACACAGCTTGGCTGCCTGAAACCCAGCCTCTGCAACCAGCCCCCCAAAGGGCGGCAAACATGATTAATATCCATGGAGAAATTGGCCTTGGTGAACCTTTTTCATTTATAAGAGCACAGTCACATAAAAATTCATTGAACTTTTATTTTTTTTAAATTGCATACTCTCTTCCCTCTGGGAAAGTGTAATCGTGAAGAAGAAGTGAAAACAGAGAAGCGTTACCAATTAGTCTCTCTGAAATGAGACATTTTCAAAGATAACCCGAGCTCAGGGACCTCTGATGTGATCAAGACTTATGCCTCTGACCACTCTTAATTTTTTTTGTTCTAAGACATTTTTGAGGTTTGAATGTAGTCCCATAATCTCCAGGTGTGGACATTGAGAGAGAGGTTGGGGCCATGCCTGGGCGTGTCCTTGGCCATGTTGGATGAAAGAATTCATTTTCTCATAGATCACCCTTGGTTGGAAAGAAGACTGAGAGTCACTCACTTCTGTTGATTTACTCCATTGCTTCCTTTGAGCAGTCATTGGTGGTTTGCTCTGTGGCTGGCCCTATGCTAGGCACTGTGGATCCAGAGATGACTGTCACATGCTTCCTGCTCTCTAGAAGCTGTCTGGTGGGGGAGACAGGCCAAAGAATAAATAGAGGCAACACAGTGTGACAGATGTTTCAGTAGAGGGCAGGCACAGGGCTGGAATGGAGGAAGAAATAAACTCCCCTCAATAAGAATGTGAAGGCCTCATGGAGGAGGAGCAGTTTGATCTGGATCTGGAGTGAGTAGGAATTTGTCTGGACAACGGAGGAGGAAGACATTTTAGAGAGTATGTGGACAGTTGGCTGGAAATAACATGGAAGTAGTGGCCTGGAGCCATGGTTTGACTAGGGAGACCCTGTGCAAGGGGAGCCACTGAGGTGTTCTCAGTGGGGTAGGGGAGGTATATGGTGAGGTGATTTGTTCTCACCCTGGTAGCACTGCGGAACAGGAGCTGGAGGAGGAGTTATTGGAGGTAGGGAGACCGGCTAGGAAAGTAGTGTAATGATCCAGGTGATGGCTACTGGGGCCTGAACTAGGACAGTGGCTAAGAGTTGAGAGAGAAGTGAATGGATTGGAAAGACAGTCCTAAGGAAAATGTGAGATGATGGAGAGAGAGATCAGTCAAGAGTTACCCAGGTTTATGGCTTAGACAAGCAGAAGGAAGGGTGGGGCTTCTACCTAAGTTAGAGGAAATAGGAGGCAGGATAATTTAGAGCAGGAGATGAACTTGAGTTCAGAGAACCCATGAGGGATCCAGGCAGTTTCGCTATAGTGGAGCTTGGCAATGGCTATTAAGATGGGTAAACCTGGGATTTTATCTGTGCAGACATGGCCACTTTATTGTAATTTACCTCCAACAACAATGATGACAGTAGCAATAACACATATAGAGAGCTTACTATGTGCCTGGTATTTTTTTAAGTATTTTACATATATTAACTCTGTTGATCCTCACAAGAGTCCTTTGAGATGAAACACAGAGAGGTTAATTGTTTTGGCCAGGAGGTACAGACAGAAGGTGGCAGACCTGGATTAGCTATACAGTGGCAGCCCCAGGGCTGACAGCCTGTGTGTGTTTAAGATTTTAAGTACTACGAGGATGCTGCTGACGAATACCGGGACCAGGAGGGTACGCTGCTGCCTCTCTGGAAGTTCCAAAACGACAAAGCCAAGCGCCTGGCTGTCACCGCCCTCTGCTGGTGAGTATAGGCATTGCCGCAAACCCAGAGCCCCTGAGTACCTGCTGCTGCCAAGCCCTGAGCAGGGCACTTCTACTGCACTTAGCCACCTTGAGGGTGACATGTAGTATTATGAGGAAAAATGGGACTGGGATTCTTACAGGATTGTAGGATAAGCCCATGTCTCTAAGCTCAATGGTAGATGTCTGCAGTATAGATAGTCACCAGTGTTCATGGGAAGTCTCATGCCCATGGGCGAGCCATGTCCATTTCCTGGGCCAATGGGCTCACATTTCTTTTACAGGAATCCAAAGTACAATGATCTGTTTGCAGTGGGACATGGCTCTTGTAAGTAATCTGGCTGTTTATTTTTTTGCTCACTTAACCAGCAAACACTAAGTGCCTATTCAGTGCAGAGTACCTATTCAAGTGTGAAAGGTACACAGATGACTAGGACACAGTCACTGCCCCTGGGGCTCACAGTCAATTGTCGGAAGACCAACAATCATACCAGCAATTACTGCTGCTGGATGAAGAAATAGGCCAAAATGAGCCTTGAAGGAGTTAGTATGGTGAAGAATGAAGGGGAAGTCTCTTCTGGCAGAGGGACAAGCATATGTAAAGGTCTGGAGGAACAAGAGATATGGCAGGAAATTAAGCTGTCTAGGGGCCAGGGTCAGCCCCCCACAGGGCTTGGTAAGCCATTCCAAGAAGCTCACTCAGCCCTTGTCCTGAGGACAGTCTTCTGACCTTCTCCCAATGGGAAGCCACGGAAGGAATCTGAGAAGGGCAAGGACATGACCAGTGTAGGCGGAATTGCAGGCAAAAGACTGGAGTTGGGAGACCAGTTGGGAGACCAGTTAGGAGACTGGTGCAGGCATCCCAAGGAGAGATGGCAGGATCTGAACCATGACTATGGAGTGAGGATGGAGAAGTGGGTTTGAGAAGAATAAGAATATATACTGGACGAAATCTGGGGAAAGAGAGGATGGTAGGGGCTGAGGGAGGACAGTGTTCCTGATCAGACCCTGGAGCAGGTGGCAGGCGGGGATGGGGGGGGGGGCAAGTGCTTGATGTTCATCACTTGGCCTCTGAGCCCTGGGAGACCACTGTTACCCATTGTGGTCCTGCCCATTCCCTCCCCCTGCATCAGGAGACAGCACCATGGTAACTGTGTGCCAGTTTGCTTTCCCTTCATGTTCCTGGGTCCCTACAGAAGCCCCCTACCTCCTTGCTGGCCTGGACGTTCCCCCTTCCTAACAGGAGAGGGCCCCACACTTCGTGTTAGCCGCAGCTCCCTGGGCTAACAGCTTATTCTCTAGCTGGGAGGATCAGCTTCTGCAAATAGGAAACCCTCTCTATTCTCCAAGCTGCTGCTGGCTGGCAGGCTTACAAACTCCTGGTCTCTGCCCCTCAGACCTCCTGTCTGCCCATTCTTTGACCAGGGTGGAGAGTTTGTGGAAGGGGAGGGCAAGGAGGAGCTGGTGTTTGTCATTCCTCTCAGGGAGGAGACCTTGGAGCTGTTCCCAGTCTCGTGGTCTGGGCTGCCTTTGAGGATGCCCTAAATGCCCGCTTTGTGTCCCCACTCCTGAGGGTGGGCTGCTGCCAAGCTGGAAGCACCCTCCCCCTCTGGCAGGGAACTAACACATTCCTCCCCCTCTGCTGCAGCTACTGGGCCTGGAACAGGAGCTGGGGCCTGGGCACGCCCTCCCAGGAGTGGGTGTGGACATGAATGGGTATGAGGCTGCTCTCAGCCCAGGCCCTCTGCCCAGGACTGAGGTGGGGTGCGGGGAGCTCCTCAGCAGGTGGGAGGAGAAACTGCTTAGGCTCTAGCCCCATCTTCCTCCCACCCAGGGCCAGAAGCAGGGCCGGCTGACCAGAGTCATGCAGAGGCTGCCTCATGGGGGCGCAGTGGGGAAGAGTAACCCACCCCCCAGGAACAGATGACCTCAAGTCTGACAGGCCTAGCAGCCTGCTTCGGATGGCGCTTTCCCAGTGAGGGTCTCTTTGTCCTTTGTTTGTCCTTTCAGCCATATCCATGTTCCTGGGAGGCATTCGCCAAGCACAAACCTTCTGGCTAGAAGGTCACTTTCTAGTGGTGTGACCTAGGGCCAGAAGCCTCTCTGAGCCTTGGTTTCCTCATTGGTGACAGGGAGAGGCTCTGAGGCACACTTGTGAAAAAAAGGGTGGGGTGGGCCAAACGTGCCCTCTGAGCTGGACCATCATTGTTGATTTGGCTATCGCTCTTTCCCATAGCTTTCCTGTAGGACCCTCGGGGGACCTGAGCAGAGAAAGGAGACTATGGGGACAGAAGGGAATCAGACAAGGTCCTTACCTACTCTTTCAGAGAGCAGGGCCTGGTGGCAGTGGTGGTATTTGCTGTTGATGTCACTGGTGGAGGAGTTGTTGACCAGCTTTAGACAGCCATCTCTTCCCCAGAGCCCCGCATACCTCAGTACAACTCTGAAGAGGCCTGAGCGATGCCAGGCTGGGCTGGGACTCAAATGGGCCCCTGCGTTACTCCTGGGGTTGCCTCTGGGAGTCCCATGCTCTTGAGTGCGCAGGTGCCCCTCTGGAAGAAAGAGGGCAAAGCCGAGGCAGGCCAAAGGCACTCCAGTTACCGGGCAGGGTCATTGTGAGGAGCAGCTGGCTCACCAGCACCCATCACACTGTCTTTGGAAGCTCCCAGATGCCAGCCTTCCGTCATTGGACTTTGTCTCGTGTGAACAAACACCGACGTGAGCATTTGGGTTTGTTGTTGGGCTTGACCCTGATAAGCTCCGCCCAGGCCTCTTTTTGCCTGGAATTCCCAGACATTTATTCTCTGACACAGCCAAATAAGACTGTGGTAGGGGTAGCTATGTACCCTAGGGAGGATGGGAGTCAATCCCCCATTTTGGGGACAGGGCAGGCTGCCTAGAGCCAGGCCAGGAGCAACCTGGAGGGAAAAAGGGAGTCCAGGCCATTGTCTGCAGCAGCACAGAAGCACTTGCACCTGCCCCCACTCCTCTGCCTCCCAGGGTGCACACAGGGCCGGGCCTGGGTGCCCCAGGCTCCATGTTCTCAGCAGAGCAGAGAAAGAGGCTACCAGCAGGTAAAAGCAGATGGAGCAACGCTGGAGGGCAGAGGGAGCTGGTCCAGAAAAAGGGGCAAAGCTGGGCTGCAATTATGTCGGCCTGCTGCACTAATGGGGTCCTTTCCAGCCCATTAGCCAGTTCATGGCATGGGAAAGGGGACTCCTTATGGTCTGTCGAGCAGGGATGGAGGAACAGATCTTGTGTGGTCCTGACTGGCTATCACACAGGAGATTAGGAGGAAGCTTCCCAGCTGTCTCTTTGCCCAGCCTCCCTCTGGGGTTGCACCATCAAAAGGAGCGAAAGTCAGGCCCTGAGTCCCAGCACTAAGCCCATTCCCATTCAGTCACACCACATCCTAGCCTGTGCCTGAGCTTGCCTGGCCTGCAGACATTCTTGTAGGGACTTAAATCTTCCCTGATCATTTATTTGTCAGCTTCACTAATTAAGCAATGTTAATTTCATTTACCGAAAATGGAAATTCATCTACCTCATTTCTCCCTGTTCATCCTCCACACAAAATCCATCACTCCTCGGCTGCAGGCTGCGTAAAATTTACAGGACTAATTATGTTGTCAAGTCTCTTTGTAAATACAGTCCATAAAGGCCACTGTGCTCGCTGGGTTGTAGTACAAGGGCAGTCCCGTTGTTAGTTTAATTACTGGTTAGTTATTTAGGTTCTCAAATGTTTGCCTCATTTTCCCTAAATCAAATTAAATGTCCCGCTTGATGTAGTCTGTCTCCAAGGCTTTGCTCTTAACTTCCCATACCGTTTAAATATGAATTCTAATTGGAGGACAGTACTTGGAAAAGCTCCGCTGCCTGGGAGGCTGAGCCCAGCCTGGCACCATGGCCTCCGGGTCATGCTGGGGGTTTGGAACCTTCTAGTACTGACACTGTTTCTTGGGGCAGCCTTGGGGTGGTCCCCTGCTTTTGGGAACTGTAAAAACCCTAATCCAAGAGATATTTCTGTTCCCGGAGTCCAAAACGGCACGGCTGGGGTGTGGGAAACGGACGGAGGGGTTCATTATGGTCATCAGAAGGTCATCTCCTCTAATACCTAAAGCGAGGTTTGAGCCAATCTTCCCCGATGCCTGCAAAATTAGTGTCCTATTCCTGTTGTAAAAAATGACCACAAACTTAATGGCTTAAAACAACACAAATTTATTATCTTACAGTTCTGGAGGTCCGAAGTCCAAAATTTCACTGAACAAGGATCAGAGATTGTCAGGGCTTCATTCCTTTTGGAGGCTCCAGGGGAACATCCATCTCCCTTGCTTTTTCCTGCTTCTAGAGGTTGCCCACATTCCATGGCTTGTGGCTCCCTTCCAGCGAGCAACCGTATCATTCTGACATTTGCTCCTGTTGTTATATCTTCTCTGACTCTGTAGTCTCCCTCTTTCCCTTATAAGAACTCTTGTATTACACTGAGTCCAGCCAGATAATCCAGGATAATCTCCCTATCTCAAGGCATTTAAATTAAGCACATCTGCAAAATCCCTTTTGCTCAGCAAAGTAAGGTATTTATGGGTTCTGGGGATTAGGACATGGGTATCTTTGGGAGGGAACATTATTTGGCCTACCACAGCCATCCTTCATGCGCCTCTTGTATGGCTTAATAAAGGGAGTCATTAAAGAGCTGCTGCCTTAGAGTCAGCCCCGAACTGGACTAATTTGGATTGCCACAGTAAGGGAGGAGGATGCCTGCTGTCTGAGGCTGGCTCCATATCCTTTTCTTGGCAGCTTGTCATCTACCTCCCTGTTCCCGCTGGCCTGGCTTTAGCCTGATGCTCGAACAGGCTCTCTGCCTGCCTTGCCCTCCCCGAATCCTAAGTAGGAGGCCAAGCTCCCCCTGACAGCCAGAACTCTCTAGAGTGACCTCCCACAATTTAGAGCTGTTACTTGCAGGGCAGGGATAGAGCTGGGGGCTGAGCCCCCCGCTGGTGATTGCCAGTTCAAGAAAACATTCATCCATGCTCCTCGTTGGGCACCACTCTGCCTGGGCCCTAGCAGAGGGGACAGGGCAGCGAGGTCTATGGTGGAATTAAGCTACCCCTCCCCCAAGACCACGGTTTCCTGAGAACTGCCAGATCAGGCTCCAGGAGGTGGTTGATTTTTATCCTCCAAATCTTGTGGATCATTGAAAATCGAGTCAGAAAGGCCTTAGAGATTATCCAGCAGAACAGGGTCAGCAGGAGGCAACCCTTCTACCTGAGAAGCAAGCCTGCTGGCCGCGCCAGGCCATGCTTACTCCATCCTTCGGTCGAAGGCGAAGTGAAAGACCCGCTCATCTGCAATAATGAGATACACACAGAGGAGCTCCTCAAGGTGGGGCACTCTCAGGGCAGAAGCTGAACAATCTGGAAGCCTTCCTGGAGGAGGGTGAAAGTGCGAAGTGAAGTAGGTGACCTAAGGCCAGGCCAGCAGCCCTTTCCCTGACTCAGGGTCACAGACCAGGTTCTCTCTCTCTCTCATCTCCCTCCCTCCCTCCCTCCCTCCCTCCCTCTTTGTCTCTCCTGTTCCCTTCCTCTGTCTCTCCTTCTCTTCTACCTAGCCATGCATACTGAAATCCTGTTGCCTGGAGGAACCTGGAATTCCTTCTCTGGCCCCAGACTTCAGTCTCTGCCTCTTTTTCACAAAATTTTGTATTGAATTTATTGAATAGGTCTCAAGAGTACAATTCTGTAGTACATGATCTGTATATTGTGTGTTCATCACCCAAGTCTCTGCCTCTTGATACAGTAGAGTGTGGGGTTGGGGACTCCCATCACTGTCACTGGATTCTCCAGCCCTACTTTTAGGAGCCAGAGTTTGTGCGATTCAGGACAAAGTACCCCAGGGCCCAGGGCCCCAGGCTCTGTAGCCTTGAGCTGAATGGAATTCTAGCCCTCACTGGAAAATGAAGCACTGTAGGTGACCTGGATGCCTGTGTTATAGTGGGACTATTGGTGACCTGGTTGGTGACATCTTACTGGGAATGTTGGAGAGCTGGGCAATGATGTCAGTAGGACTGCTTGTAGTCTGAGCAGTGCTATCACATGGGGACCACTGGTGGTCTGAGAAGTGATGCCATTTTAGGACTTTTAGAAGACAAGATGATGATATCCTGGGACAGTGGGTGGTTTGGGCTGTGATGTCACCCTGCGTGTACTTGGAGAGTGGAACAGCGAGGTCTCACAGGGCCCACTGGAGTCAGAGATGAGAATATTATAGAATAAGACATGGAGAGGAAGCCCCAGTTAAATGAGAGTTTCCTATGCTTTCCTGGTGTAGTTTGGCAGCTAAGAGCCCTGAACTGGAACTCGGGAAACACACAGAGTAGCGATGATTAGCAATTGTGATTGCTGTCACAAGACCGCACATTTGGCTACAAATAACAGAGACCACTAGAGCCAGGTTAAGAAAGTGAGACTTAATGTCAGGATGCGTGTAGCTTGGGAATTAAGGCAAGATCTAAGGCCTTGGCATGGTTGGTTGCTCAGTGTGTCCCTCTCTCATGAAATCTATGCTTCCCTCTGCCAGAAGTTTCCTCGTATCATGTTTAACTGCCTTGTCCCTTACACATTCTCTCTGTCTTTGCCAGTCACCGCCACCCAGTTGGGTCTGGTGCCCCTTCCCCTTCTTTCTTCACCTCCATGTAAAAACCAGATTGGTGTCATTATTCTGAGCAGGATAATTTAAGCTATAAACAGGATATTGGGTGTGGTGAACACTGTGTGATGGGTCTAATACACCTGGGGACACCGTTTCTCCCCTCTGATA
Source organism: Mormoops blainvillei (assembly GCA_004026545.1). Lineage (NCBI taxonomy): Eukaryota > Metazoa > Chordata > Mammalia > Chiroptera > Mormoopidae > Mormoops > Mormoops blainvillei. The sequence goes on along the minus strand of PVJD01000385.1, from coordinate 3,699 downwards.
TCAGTTTACCCATCTGTAAAATTAGGGGCCATAAGTCCAGCTTCTATTCCCAGTGGTTCTGTAAATGGGTCAGAGATGTCCTCACCACAGGTACTAAGCCAGCTTAGGGCTTCTTACCCTCCTTTCATGGTTTCACTGGTCATGAAGGCTCTGTGCACACATGCAGGGGCAGGGAGTGCTTGAAGTTCTAGAGTAAGTAGGTCATCACTGCTGTCCCTCAGGGGACCAGGTCCTGTGCCACAGTAAGAGTGTGAAGGTCATGCCCACTTTGTCCCACCTGAGTCCTCAACGTGAGCATCAGTCACCCAGCTACCCACCCTTTTTTATTCACTCACCTGCATGCCTACCCACTCACCTTCTGTCAACCTTGCCCAGCATCAAGGACAGATTGGACATCAAGAGCATCAGCAGCTCACTTCTGGCCTGGTGGTTAACAGTGTGATTCTCCAGCAAGGCTTGCCTCATTCCACTGTAGGGTCTGGATCAGGAGGGCAAACTCATATCTTGAGTGGAGTTTCTCTGTCCCTGCCAGGATCCGGCTTAGGGGGAAGCCCTGATCAGGTGCTCAGGATTTGCATGATGAGCAAAAGGAGCTACAAGTGACTGTCACACTGCCTACTTCAAGCCCTTCGTGATCTGAGTGGGAAAGAGACTCCCCTCAGCCAGCTGCAGATCTCTCCCTTATAAAGTCAGACCTTAGGGCCTACTCTGGAGCCCCACGATGAGCTGCTGCCCAGCTCTCCTCCCCACCCCCACCTCAAGGCCAACTCCCTACTAGCTTTGAGATATCAGCCGGCTCAGAGGAACCCAACTTAGCTCCAGGGGATCTAGAAGCAGCCCAGTTCCTCCTCTTTACAAGAGGCTCACTTTCCCTAGAGCAGAAGCATTTTCTTTCCCTCTCACTATGTGGGGGAGAGGGCCCTCTTCTCAGCGAAAGGCTACCTTAGCATAGGGCCCCCAAGGTGGAGGGCGACTCTAGCCTTCTACTTTTTCAGTTCTGGCTCTTCGGAGCTTAGAAAAGGTCCTGGGCTGGTGGCAGGAGAGCTAGACTTCAGGGCTCGGAACTGGATTCTGTTTGGTGGCTGCATTATCAGGATGGGAACCAAGTATCCAGAGAATGAAAGAAAAGAGCGGGAAGTATTCCCTTGACATGGGGCAGGCAGGGAGGAGAAGCCCTGTTAACTGGTCCATGGTTGATCACTAAAAGCTGTACCCAGGCCAGAAGGATGGCACAGTGGCCTGTGGAAGCCTGATTGGCTGGCCTGGGACTTCTGGATTTTGCGAACATGCCTGGATCTAGGGTTCAGGCTGCAACCAGGGATTGTGAGGCCAGAGGATATAGGGAAATGTCCAGAAGTAGCTAGTTTGGGACCCCTATAGGCAATTCCATGTTAGTCCAAACTGAACCCCTGCCCTTGGCTAAGGAGCTGGGAGGCACAGAGGCATTCTGCAGGCACCTGAGGATAGCAGCCCGTCCCCAGTCCGGGCATCTGAACCTGCTCTAAGGATACTGTTCCTTCCTAAGCCCACGCACAGTCTTCAAGTAGCAGCTTTTTGAGTCTGCATACCTATTTCCTGTACCCCAGGGAGAATAAAGAGGTCAGTCCCTCAGATAAGCCTGGTCACCTTTATTGGTTGTTGGATCCTCCCTTGAACCCTGAGAAAGGGTAGGCCAAGTTTTATGATCCCATTTCACAGATAGAGAAGATGAAGCCCAGAGAGGAAGCCCACACTCTCTGGCGGAGGCGGAGCAGGGCAGGGCTTGTCCATTCAGTGGAGAAGTGGCATGGGGCTTCCCAGCAGGGCAGCTGGGTCCTCCAGCCACTGAGACCCATCTTCCCTGGGGCAGATGACTTCCTGAAGCAGAGCCGAGGTATGCTGCTGCTCTACAGCATGAAGAACCCCAGCTTCCCTGAGTACATCTTCAGCAGTGACAGCGGCATCATGTGTCTCGACATACATGTGGACCACCCCTATCTGGTGGTGGTGGGCCACTATGATGGCAACGTGGCTATTTACAACCTCAAGAAGCCCCACTCCCAGCCCGCCTTCCGCAGCTCAGCCAAGTCTGGCAAGCACACGGACCCAGTTTGGCAGGTCAGCCTTGAACCAGGAGGGGAGATGTGGGTATGGATGAGTAGTGTGTGGGTTTGGGAGCCACTGGAGAAGGGACTTTGGGGAGGAGAGGGCCAGAAGCAAGGGGATGGGGATGACAGGTACCAGTGTAGAAGCCAAGGAGCTGGGTGTGAGAAGGCGCAGAGAAGGGCAGGAGGTGAGAATCAGGGGGAAAGGGGGTCTATAGTAAGAGCTGGATCTACTGCCCCAGAACTCTCATCAAAACAGCCATCTGTCTGCTAAGGTTCTCTTAGGTGTGCTGATTAGTGACCCAGAGCCTGTGGCTAGAACCCTCCAAGACCTGACAGGCCTCTGCCGAGTACGTCAAGGGCTCCAGTCTCCCGTCTGTGGGCTTCCTCAACTCCCCGCAAGGCACTCCTCTGCCTTCTGGGCTGTATTTGGGGGAACTTGCAGACAGGCGTGGTTGCTGTCCCTTTTCTGCCCTCTGAGTGGGACTGTAAGGCCTGGTGGGCAAGGTCTGACCCTGAGGCTGCTTTGTAGCACCTTGCTTTTCCAGGCAGACATACATGGGACCGTTGCCTGGACATCAAGTTTAGATTTTACCCTGTCTTCCATCTTACTACACTGGGAGTGGATTTCATCTCATGGTTTTACTCTCAGTGGCTCTGGCTTTACAGGCCCTGCCTCACTGTGTTCCAAAGGTCCCCTTCCTTCTGGGGCTCTGTGCCCTAACCTTACGGGCATGTCTGGGAGAATCTCAGCATAGATTTTGCCTCAAGTTGTCCAAGGCCTCTGGGCTCATCAGGCAGCTGTCTTCTCATCTTCTTTGCCCCCTGCCCTGACACAGCCTTCAGTCAGGCTCTGCACCCCTGTCACTTCTGGCCCTGAGGCCCCTGAGTCAGGTGGACACCAGCCCTGGGTACTGGCTCTCAGCTCTCACACAGGTCTGAGCAGAGAGAGGACTCTCCAGGCACAAGGGACATGGTACTCTTTCAGCTTCAGCCTTTACCCGAGCAAGGGCAGAGGCAGGGAAGCACCCCACCCGCTAAACATCCTCCCCGCTCCTCTCCACCAAAGCAGGGGCCAGAGCTTGCAGCCTTGGAGTTCTCTCTCCTGAAAAACACCCCTCCCAGTCATTGCCTCAATCCACAGATGTCTTCAGGGATTGTAAAGCCCAGGGAGAAGAGAAAAGAGCTGCTTTGACAGGCCTGAACTAGCATTAGCCCTTACCCCTGCTCTCAGATAGTCCAGGGCCAAGCACAGAGCATCTCTTGTTGGCCTAACCACCCTCCTCAAGACCAGGAGGAGGCAAGGGGCCAAGGCTACCACCCTGCTGCGACTCTGCTATGTTCTCTAAATCAAATAGCAGGTTGGGGAAAGAAATGGGGCATGCAGAAGCCACATTGTCCCTCTCACTGGGCAGGTGCCAGGGAGACTGGAACCCATCTGGAGAGGGTGGCCTTCTACTCTCCCACCATCCTGTCAGGAAAACAGAGCTGTTGCCTTTGCAAAACCGAAGACTCAGAGTTCTTGGCTGGAATCATGGCTTGGGACATGGGAGGGGCCTGCCCGTCTCTCACTCGTTTACTCACTTTCTGTTCCCTTCGTTCCCTTATTCCCACC